>JADILG010000086.1:0-48241 GCA_017591655.1 Thielaviopsis populi | reverse complement strand
ATTTTATATAGTAGGCCCTAGGGGGCTTTAGTATTAGGTATAGTGAGGTAGATTTTATAATTCATATTATTTCTCAATAGTAGGAGGTAATAGGTATAGAGGGTCTTAGGATTAAAAGTAATTCTATTCTATAGTGTAATCTAGTAGGGAAGCTTATTCTTCTAGTTAGGGTCAGGTAGACAGTTCTCCTATACTAGCTTCTCTAAAGCTATATTGATATCTTTTAAGCTAGTAGTGAAAACCTTAGTACCTTTCAATACTAGGACTTAGTAGATTAATCTTATAGAGAGTTCCTAAGGGGATTAGCTAGAAGATCTTGAAGAGTAGAGGAGTGAGAAGGATAGGAAGGTTAGGTAATCTTTAGTATAGTTAATCATAGCAGAGTGTACTTTCAACTATAGGTAACTAATAAGAATCTCATCTTTGTATATATCAGGAATAATGAGAGTGAGGACTTCTTCATGAAGTCTACTAGTATCTATTATAAAATAGGTAGCTTCTATTACCTCTAAGGTAGGTTTGTTATTAAATATGTAGAGTAATATAGGAGAGGAGAGTATAGACTATTCTAGCTTGAGTTAGTTATATAGGGATTCTGAGATAATAATAGTTATAGCATTTCTAGTGTCTACTAGTACTATAGCTAGGTAATTTCTATTAACTACTATGTCTATTTCTAGAGAACCCCTTACTTCTAGTAGGTTCATAGCTTTCCTAGTTATATCCCTCTAATAGTAACTATTATTAGAAGGCTTTAGTTTTCCTATTCCTTAAATGATAGGTTATCTGACTCAACAGTAGTATTATCCCAATCCTCCTAGTGTTTATTATTACTACTCAAGACATTAGTAGGTGATTATTTGACCTAATAGACCTAGCTAGACTTAGGTAAGGTCAGTTTGGCCTAGGGGTATTCTTAAGTGAAATAGCCTTAGGTACTACACTAGAGGTAGTGTCTATTATTTTACTACTTCTCACACTCCTCTTAGAGGGCTAAGGTAGTCTTTCTACTAGGTGTATTGCCCTAACTATAGACTTAGTATATAGGGGTCTAGTCTATTATATTAGGATAGTTCTAAGGCAGCTATAGGTAGGGCTAGGAGGATCCTTAGTGTCTAGGGTGACCTCTAGAGGAGGAAGTAGTAAGGGGCTAGGAAAGTACTTCTTAGGCTCTATAGTAGTCTATGCTTTTCAAGCCTCTTGAGAGCTTAAGCAGATAGTAGGTATACTCCTTGTAGTTTATAGGTATCTAGCTCTAGCTTAAGGTAATAGTGTTGAATAGCTTCCTTGAGAGTAAGTTGTATAACTATATGATCTTTATATTATTAGAGATTCTACCTACTTTCACCTAGAACAGTAAGTAGTTGAAGGTTACTAGGTAGGTTTTGAAATCTAAGTTACCTTAGTAGATCAATTAGAGCTATTCCTTAGCTTTAGGGACCTCTAGTAGGTCTATGTACCTTTCCTTTAGGATCCTAAGGAACTCTAGTATAGTCAGGGGCTTAGTGTTAAAAGCCTTATCAACTATACTAGATATATAGGCTATAGCTTATCCTATTATATAGCCTAGGACAGTTGAGATAAACTCTCTATTAGTAGTAGGAGAGGGGGGTATATACTACTAGATTTGCTTAAACTAGAGGTAGTATATAGTGAAGTTAGAGTTTCCTTCTCTACTAAAGGTAGGGACAGTATTGTTCTAGTAGGGGTTGTCAATGAGTACTAGGGCTAGCTAGGGAATAGTAGGAGCTAGCTAGGGAGCTTTGTTCTTAGGTTTATTCAAGAGATTTTGAATCTAGGTCAAATCAAACCTATAGGTCTAGAGGTAGATCTCTAGTTTTAATATATTATTAAGGGTCTAGGTAATCTGAGCTATGTTAGCTTCAGTGAGGTCTACTTAGGACATATCAGAGGGGGAAGGTTCTATTAGTAACTAGCAAATAACCTCTTATAGGTAGGAGAGATCAAATATAATATTAGGATCCCTTAGTCACATAGACTTAGATGTTATTAGGCAAAGGCAAGAATATTCAATAAAGAGAGAAGACTATGTAGGGAGTGCCTATAAGGGGCCTTATGACTACTTAAATACCTATCTAGACCTAGTAGGCTCCTAGCCTAAGCTCATAGGTCCTATAGGCTAATATAAGCCTAACCCTCTAGTCCTTAGGCATAGTCTGCTTCTCTAGGAGCATAGAGTAAGCCTCTAGATCCTAAGGGACTTAGGCAAGGGCTACACTAGCAGATCCCACAGAGACTAGAGTATACTATATACTATACTAGTAGATCCTACAGAGACTAGAGTATAATGTAGGCTACACTAGTAGATCCTATAGGGACTAGGCAAGGGTAGGTGAGGCCTTTAGGGTTGCAAACCCTAACATGCCTATAGCTGACCCTATCCCTTTAGAACTATAGTAATATAATAGACTAGACCCCTATATACTATATCTAAGGCTAGGGCAGTACCCCCTATAAAAAGTCTACTAGGGTCTTATAAGATAAGTGTAAGAGGTACTAGAATAATAGACACTACTTCTACTATAGTACTTATAACTACTTCACCTAGGATTGTACTTATACTAACCTGACCCTATATAAGCCTAACTAGGTCTACTAGGTCAGATAACTATTGACTAATTTCTTAGGTGATAATAAGGGGAACTAGGAGGAAGGGGATAATACTACTATTGAGTTAGACAACTTATTATTTGAGGAGGTAGAAAACTAAAACCCTCTAATAATAGTTACTATTAGAGGGACTTAGCTAGAAAAGCTTTGAACCTACTAGAAGTAGGGAGATCTCTAGAAATAGATATAGTAGTCAATAGAAATTACCTAGCTATAGTACTAATAGATACTAGAAATACTATAACTATTATTATCTTAGAATCCCTATATAACTAACTCAAGCTAAAACAGTCTATACTCTCCTCCCCTATATCACTCTACCCTTTCAATAATATATCTACCTTAGAAGTAATAGAAGCTACCTATTTTACAATAGATACTAGTAGACTTTATAAAGAGGTCCTTACTCTTATTATTCCTAATATATATAGAGATGAGATTCTTATTAGTTACCCTTAGTTGAAAGTACACTCTACTATAATAGACTATACTAATAATTACCTAACCTTCCTATCCTTCTCACTCCCCTATTCTTTAAGATCTTCTAGCTAATCCTCTTAGGAACTCTCTATAAGATTAGTCTACTAAGTCCTAGTATTAAAAGGCACTAAGGTCTTTACTACTAGTTTAAAAGACATTGATATAGCTTTGGAAAAGCTAGTATAAGAGAACTATCTACCTAACCCTAACTAGAAGAATAAGCTTCCCTACTAGATCATACTATAGAATAGAATTGCTTTCAATCCTAAGGCCCTCTATACCTATTACCTCCTACTATTGAGAAATAATATGAATTATAAAATCTACCTTACTATACCTAGTACTAAAGCCCCCTAGGGCCTACTATACAAAATGACCTATGATGAACTAGTTATACTTCACTATATACTACTCTCCCTACTTAAAAAGAAATTCATCTAAGTCAGTAGCTTGATAGCTACTACTCCTATACTATTTATGAAGAAGCCTAGTAGAGGACTCTAGTTCTATATAGATTACTACCTACTAAACTAGATTATAAAGAAAGACTATTTCCTACTCCCTAAATTTAATAAAACCCTATAGTAGATCTATAATATAAAGTAGTTCACTAAGCTAGATATAGTAGTAGTATTCTATAATATCTAGATTTAACTAGGGTATGAATAGAAGACTACTTTCTAAATAAGATTAGGTAGCTTCAAATAGAATATCATACCTTTTAGCCTAGTAAATGCTCTAGCCTAGTTCTAATGTTTCCTAAATAGTATCCTATATATATACCTAGATATTTTCTACTCTATATATATTAATAATATACTAGTCTACTCTACTAGGACCTAAGAGGAGCACTATATATATATCAATAAGGTCCTTAAGAAGATTATAGAAGCTAGGCTAATGATTAATATTAATAAATGTGAATTTACTACTAAATATATTAAGTACTTAGGGTATATTATTACCCCTAGCTCTATAACTATAGATCTAGAGAAGGTAGCTATAGTCTAGAACTAGCTGACCCTAGCTAGGAAGAAGGATATCTAGTCCTTCTTAGGTTTTACTAACTTCTACTAGACCTTTATCTATGATTTCTTAGAATAAGTAAGACTAATGATAGAGCTCACTAAGGATAAAACCTCTTTTATATAGTCCCTAGAATGTGAAAATTCATTCTAGAAACTCAAGGAGTCCTTCTACTCTACTCTAATCCTATAGATCTTTAACTATAACCTCCCCTTAGTAGTTGAAGTAGATACCTCTAGCTATAGTATAGGAGCTATCCTCCTCTAAAGGCATAGTGATGTCCTACACACCTATACCTATATCAGTAAGAAGCTCTCCCTAGTAGAATACAATTATGAAATCTATGACAAAGAAATACTTACTATTGTTTAGGCCCTAAAAGAATAGTATAGGGAACTCAAAGGTTCTTAGTATCCTATCTAGGTCCTTATTGTAAGGATCACTTAGTTATATAGACTCAGACATTATCAGGCAAAAACAAGAATATTCAATTAAGAGAGAAGACTATGTAGGGAGTGCCTATAAGGGGCCTTATAACTACTTAAATACCTATCTAGACCTAGTAGGCTCCTAGCCTAGGCTTATAGGTCCTATAGGCTAATATGAGCCTATCCCTCTAGTCCTTAGGTATAGTCTACTTCTCTAGGAGTATAGAGTAAGCCTCTAGATCCTAAGGGACTTAGGTGAGGGCTATACTAGTAGATCCTATAGAGACTAGAGTATACTATATACTATACTAGTAGATCCTATAGAGACTAGAGTATAATGTAGGCTATACTAGTAGATCTTATAGGGACTAGGTAAGGGTAGGTGAGGCCTTTAGGGTTGTAAACCCTAATATCAGCTCCCTCTCTTTTTCTTTAAGAATAAAAGGTTCTTCTTCCTACCTATATAACTATAGGTAGGGGACAAAATTACAATAGCAGTGAAAAATAGGGGAGTAAAACAAATAAAATAAGTAAATAGAGGTAAGGGGAGGAAGTTAGGCTAGTTGTATTAGGTAAGGCCTATTAGTGTCATTCTAGTCTTAAGCTAGAGCTAGTTAGTATTACTTGTATTAGGGTGTCTAAGGTAACTATTATCTTAGCTACTACCTATTCTAATACTATGACCTAGGTATTAGTGTCTAGTATAATAGTTATTATAGTACTATTTAAGGGGCTATTTAGTATAGCCCTAGCTAGAGTTTGAAGGAGGGTAGTAGAGAGGCCTAGAGTCAGGGAGTTACTTACTATTAGATGCTTGTCTAGCTTTAGACCTCTATCTAGTATTAGACTATGTCTAGCTTTGAGTTTCTTACTTAGTATTAGACTATGTCTAGATAGATGTTTATCTTGTTTACTTAGTATTAGATGCTTGTCTAGCTTTAGACCTTAGTCTAGTATTAGACTATATCTAGCTTTGAGTTTCTTACTTAGTATTAGACTATGTCTAGATAGGTTGTTTATCTTATTTACTTAGTATTAGATGCTTGTCTAGCTTTAGACCTTAGTCTAGTATTAGACTATATCCTTCTTCTTCTAGTATTATAAGGTCTTAGTATGACTTATCATACAGTTCAACTGTCTTTGCTTTGAAACTATATAAGAGTACAAAGGGTAAGGTCCTTATAGAGGAGCTTAGGGCTATATTCAGTGCTAATTCTACTAGTAACAAGTACTAGAGCTAGTTAGAGTAGGACTCTAGTAGCTTTGTGAGCTTCATCTTAACATTATGACTTCCTCTATAGCTCTAGCTATAGGTAGTAGAAGGGCCTAGTACTAGAGTATTAATCAATACTCTATTAGTATCTAGTAAATAATCTCTTACTAGTAGGAGAGATTGAATATAATATAAGGATCCCTTAGTTATATAGACTTAGATGTTATTAGGTGAAAATAAGAATATTTGATAAAGAGAGAAGACTATATAGGGAGTACCTATAAGGGGCCTTATAACTACTTAAATACCTATCTAGACCTAGTAGGCTCCTAGCCTAGGCTTATAGGTCCTATAGGCTAATATAAGCCTAACCCTCTAGTCCTTAGGTATAGTCTACTTCTCTAGGAGTATAGAGTAAGCCTCTAGATCCTAAGGGACTTAGGTGAGGGCTATACTAGTAGATCCTATAGAGACTAGAGTGTGCTATATACTATACTAGTAGATCCTATAGAGACTAGAGTATAATATAGGCTATACTAGTAGATCCTATAAGGACTAGGCAAGAGTAGGCGAGGCCTTTAGGGTTGTAAACCCTAACATCTAGAGAGACTAGCCTTATTGTCTATCTATAAAATAAAGCAATGTCCTACCCCCTTATAGATAGAGATAGCTCTACTTTACTAACTAGCTATATAATATCTTATTTCTACACTGTTTTTTCTTTCTCCCCTTTATATTATCCTCTTTTCCCCTTTACCTATCTATATCCTACTGTATCCCTCTCTTCCTATAATAAGCCTATAATACTAACTGATAATATAGTACTCTATGCCTCCTTAGCTAGACACCCTATCCTCTACACTATAAGCTACCTACCTAGGCTAAGCTAAATTACTACTTATAGCTATAAATAAGCTAGAAAACCCTAGGCTACTCTATATATTAGTTGCTTTGTAGTCTAAGCTGAGTTCCTTGACTATAAGTATTTCTATATAGACATTAGTCTAAAGTCTACTACTCTAGAAGAAGCTAGTAGTGCCCTAGCTAAGAGATAGAAACCTAGTACTAGAATCTATACCTGTTTCATATGTATAGAGATGAACTAGTCCTATACACCTCTTCTAGTCTACTATGACTTAACTTTAGCTAAGAAGCTCTATTAGGCTACTATTATACTTAGTACCCCCTAAGAAGAAGTAGATAAGTTTAGGCAGTTAGCTATAAATATCTAGTCTATATTCTAGAAGGACCTAAGGTTGATAAAACCTATAACTATAGCACTGTTCTACTTCCTTTCTCCTAATATAGTGAGTAATACCCTAGTACTAGGCCCTTCTACTACCCTCTTCTAAACTCTAGCTAGAGCTATACTAAATAGCCCCTTGAATAGTACTATAATAACTATTATACTAGACACTAATACCTAGGTTATAGTATTAGAATAGGTAGTAGCTAAGATAATAGTCACCTTAGACACTCTAATAAGAGTAATACTAACTAGCTCTAGCTTGAAACTAGAATAACACTAATAGGCCTCACCTAATACAACTAGCCTAACTTCCTCCCCTTGCCTCTATTTACTTGTTTTATTTGTTTTACTCCCCTATTTTTCACTGCTATTGTAATTTTGTCCCCTACCTATAGTTATATAGGTAGGAAGAAGAACCTTTTATTCTTAAAGAAAAAGAGAGGGAGCTGATATTAGGGTTTACAACCCTAAAGGCCTCACCTACCCTTACCTAGTCCCTATAGGATCTACTAGTATAGCCTATATTATACTCTAGTCTCTATAGGATCTACTAGTATAGTATATAGTACACTCTAGTCTCTATAGGATCTACTAGTATAGCCCTTACCTAAGTCCCTTAGGATCTAGAGGCTTATTCTATGCTCCTAGAGAAGTAGACTACACCTAAGGACTAGATATTAGGATCCCTTAGTCATATAGAATCAGACGTTATTAGGTGAAAACAAGAATAATTGATAGAGAGGGAAGACTATATAGGTAGTACCTATAAGGGGTCTTATGTCTACTTAAATATCTATCTAGATCCTATAGGTTCTAGGTCCCTTTATAGGTCTCCTAGTAAGCATAGACTTGTAGACTTCCCTAGGGGCTTAGTAAGGCCTAGTATAGGCTAGTAGATCCTTCTAGACATAGTAGGGCCTAGTATAGGCTTATAGGTCTACTAGGCTTAGCAATACTTAGTGTATACTAGTAGGTCTACTAGGACTTAGTAGGACCTAGTGTATACTAGGAGATCTTAGAGGGGCTAGGCAAGGCCTTTAGGTTGCAAACCCTAATATTAGCTCCCTCTCTCTTTCTTAAGAACAAAAGGTTCTTCTTCCTACCTATATAACTATAAGTAGGGGACAAAATTGTAATAGCAATGAAAAATGAGGCAGTAAAGCAAAGAAACAAAACAAGTAAATGAAGTAAGGGGAGGAAGTTAGGCTAGTCATGTCAGGTAAGGCCTATTAGTGTCTTTCTAGTCTTGAGCTAGAGCTAGTTAGTATCACTGTCATCAGGGTGTCTAAGGTAACTATTAATTTAGCTACTACCTATTCTAATACTATGACCTAGGCATTAGTATCTAGTGTAATAGTCATCATAGCACTGTTTGAGGGGCTGTTTAGTGTAGCCCTAGCTAGAGTTTGAAGGAGGGCAGTAGAGGGGCCTAGAGTTAGAGAGTTAGTCACTATCAGACACTTATCTAGCTTTAGACCTCTGTCTAGCATTAGACTATGTCTAGATAGATGTTTATCTTGTTTGCTTGGCATTAGATACTTGTCTAGCTTTAGACCTCAGTCTAGCATTAGACTATGTCCTTCTTCTTCTAGTATTATAAGGTCTTAGTGTGACTTGTCATATAGTTCAACTGTCTTTGCCTTAAAACTATATAAGAGTGCAAAGGGTAAGGTCCTTATAGAGGAGCTTAGGGCTGTATTCAGTACTAATTCTACTAGTAGCAGGCACTAGAGCTAGTTGGAGTAGGACTCTAGTAGCTTCATGAGCTTCATCTTAACATTATGACTTCCTCTATAGCTCTAGCTATAGGTAGTAGAAGGGCCTAGTACTAGAGTGTTAATCAACACTCTATTAGTATCTAGTAAATAATCTCTTACTAGTAGGAGAGATCAATTATAATGTTAGGATCCTTTAGTTATATAGAATTAGATATTATTAGGTGAAAACAAGAATAATCAATAGAGAGGGAAGACTATATAAGTAGTGCCTATAAGGGGTCTTATATCTACTTAAATATCTATCTAGATCCTATAGGTTCTAGGTCCCTTTATAGGTCTCCTAGTGAGTATAGACTTATAGACTTCCCTAGGGGCTTAGTGAGGCCTAGTATAGGCTAGTAGATCCTTCTAGACATAGTAGGGCCTAGTGTAGGCTTATAAGTCTACTAGGCTCAGTGATACTTAGTGTATGCTAGTGGGTCTACTAGGACTCAGTAGGACCTAGTATATACTAGGAGATCTTAGAGGGGCTAGGCAAGGCCTTTAGGTTACAAACCCTAACACTAGAGGGTTAGGCCTATATTAGCCTATAGGACCTATAAGCCTAGGCTAGGAGCCTACTAGGTCTAGATAGGTATTTAAGTAGTTATAAGGCCCCTTATAAGCACTCCCTATATAGACTTCTCTCTTTATTAAATATTCTTGTTTTCACCTAATAACTGTTAGGGTTTGCAACCCCAAAGGCCTCGCCTACCCTTGCCCGGTCCCTGTGGGATCCGCCAGCGTAGCCTACGTTATACTCCAGTCTCTGTGGGATCCGCCAGCACAGCACACAGCACACTCTAGTCTCTGTGGGATCTGCCAGCGCAGCCCTCGCCTAAGTCCCTTGGGATCCAGAGGCTTACTCTGTGCTCCTAGAGAAGCAGACTGCGCCCAAGGACTAGAGGGTTAGGCTCATATTAGCCCATAGGACCTATGAGCCTGGGCCGGGAGCCTACTGGGTCTGGATAGGTATTTAAGTAGTCATAAGGCCCCTTATAGGCACTCCCTACATAGTCTTCTCTCTTTATCGAATATTCTTGCCTTCGCCCGATAACGTCCGAGTCTATGTGACCAAGGGATCCTAACAATAACATCTAATTCTACATGACTAAGGGATCCTTATATAATATAGTAGGTATATTTCTTAGGAGAGTTGTTTTATATATTAAAGGGCCTTTTTTTTTTTTTAATTATTAATCTCATTCAGTGAATACTATAGAGATACTAGACTAGTTCTAGTGGACTACTATGAATTTTTATAGATTTCTTTTTTAAGTACACTTTTGCTTTCCAATTAAACAAAACCTTTAAACAAAGAAATAATAGACTATACTATTGCCCTAAGGCAAACAAATCATCAAGCTCCTACAGCTATAGGATAAGAAGTCCTATAAAGCAGATTTAGAAGGTCATAAGTAGAGGGTTCCTCTTAAAGAAAAGGGCTCTACTTTAGGGTTATTTTTAACAGTAGAGTTTTCCCCTTAGAAAAGAGGCTCCACTATTAGGTTACACTGTAGTGCATTTTCTATAGTATAATATAGACTCTAAGTCTATAACCTAATTTAGAGTTTAGGATTTCTTGAAAATATTTTGTCTAAGGCTGGATTCAAACTAACTGCCTCTTGTATAATGAAGTACAAGGGCTAGCTAGACTGAGCACTCTAACTACTTAGCTACTTGGACTCTTCTCGACAGCTATATCTAAGTAAAGCTAAAGCACTATAGCTTCAATCAACTAATCTAATAGCCCTGAGGTCATTGCCTCTACCCTTACCTAGTGCCTTCAGGTAGCCTATACAAAGGCTATACCTAGGTATAAGAGTAGTCCTTATAGTAAGCCTTAGTGGAACCTAGACCTATAAAAACAAAGGAAGGCCTATAAGAAGCTAGAGAGAGCCTATAAAGCTCAGAAGACCTCTAGGGCAACATTTACCTAAGTAAGAATAGTGTACTTCTCTACAATCCAGTCAATAAAACAGAAGTACTTCAATGACTTCTTAGAACAAGTAGAAGGCCCTAAAGTGTATACTGCCCTCAGATATATAAAGGGCTACTTATAAGACACTATACCTACTATAGACTTTAAGGAGTCTAAGGCTACTACCTTTGAAGCAAAAGTAGAAGCCTTTCTATCTCTACTAGAAGGTAAGAGTCAGGTAAGTATGTCTACTAATCAAGAATTTACCCTCCCTCCCTAATATACCCCTAGATAGTAGTAGTAAGAAGTATCTAATATAGAGGTTCAAAGGGCTATCTAATGCCCTTATCTAAGAAAGTCTACTAGACCTAATAGGATAAACTTCAAAATCATATAATAAGCCTATAAAACCTACCCTAATCTCTTCACTATAGCCTATAAGAAGCTGTTCTCACTTAGTAGACAGCCCCTCTAGTAGAGGTAGGGTATAGGTATTATTTTACTAAAAAGAGATAAGACTAATTACTCTTTAGTTAAGTCCTATAGGGTAATTATATTACTTAATTGTCTAGGAAAAATAATAGAGAGGATTCTAGTATAAAGACTTGGATTTATAGTAGCTACTACTGATATACTAGACCTAAGCTAACTAGGTAGAAGGAAATAGCTTTTAGTAGTAGATAGTGTATTAATTCTTTAAGATCAAGTAGAAAAATAGAAAAAGCAAGGACTCAAAGTTAGTATTACCTTCCTAGATATTAAAGGAGCTTTTGACTATATTAATAGCTCAATCCTACTAAAAGGACTCACTAACTTAGGGCTCCCTAGGCAATATATAGAGTAGACTAGCTCATTCCTCTAAAGGAGACAAGTTAGTCTTAGGTTCTAGAACTAATAGACAGCTCTTATACCTATTAATATAGGTATCCTACAGGGAAGCCCTATATCCCCTATCCTATTTCTTATCTATACTAGAAACCTTAGGCTCCCTAAGGCTCTATCCTACTAATCCCTTCTACAATCCTATATTAATGATATATTACTAGTAGTTGCCTCTAGAAGCCTAGAAAGGAACTGTAAAGTACTAACTGAATAGATAGACTATCTGACCTCTATAGCAGAGAAAAGAGGTATTGAGTTTGAGCTATTAAAGCTAGAACTTATACATCTTACTACCTGTAAAGGCTAGGAAGAAAAGACTATCTAAGTAGGAGAAAGTACAATCCCCCCTATAAGTACTATAAAATAGCTAAGTTTCATTTTAGACTAAAAACTCACCTTTAGGAGCTATATTAGTAATAGGGTATCTAAGGCTATCAAGACCTTTAAAGGTATCCTAAGGCTAACTAGACTATATAGAGGCTTATCTACTACTGTAATAAGACAGCTCTATCAGATAGTTATAAGACCTATAGTTGAATTTAGCTCTATACTTTAGTAGACTAATAAAAAGCCTCTAAATCTTCTTAAGTAATTAGAGGGGCTCTAATACTAAGTATCTAGAAGGCTTCTAGGTACTAGTAAGGGATCTCCTATAAGAGCCTATGAAGTAGAGGCTAGTCTAGTGCCTATCTCTCTTTCCCTTCACTAGAATAACCTTAAATACACCCTTAGGGTCCTTAGGTTTCTATTATCCTACCCTATTAGATAACTT
This sequence comes from Thielaviopsis populi, assembly GCA_017591655.1. Lineage (NCBI taxonomy): Eukaryota > Fungi > Ascomycota > Sordariomycetes > Microascales > Ceratocystidaceae > Thielaviopsis > Thielaviopsis populi. Next base: position 35,882 of record JADILG010000086.1, on the reverse strand, counting down.
ATATAACCTACTAAAGATATTCTCAACTTAGATTTAGACTTTAGAAGCTTAGGCCTTCTACAAGACAAACCTATAGGGCAACTATAGTACCTTACAAAGGAGCTTAAGGCATTTATACTAAAGGCTTCCTTACAGAGGTATAAAATAGAGTAGGAGGCCCCTTAGCTATAACCCCTACCTATAACTGTATAGCTCCTAGAAGGTAAGTCAAAAGAAGAGGCTAAGGCCTATTACCTATAGCTTCTAAAGGAAGAAGATGACTAGCTAGAAGACTCTACTTATATCTATACAGATAGCTCTAAGGAAGGCTCAAAATCATCATATACCCTACTACATCTTCAAGGACAAGTAGTCCTCTATAAGGAAAGCAAAGCCTTAGGAGAATATATAGGGGTAGCTGACTATAAGAGCTTTACTATATATAGAGCTATTAAGTACATATATAGACTCAAGAGCCCTAAAAAGAGAGCCTATATCTTTATAGATAGTAAAGCTACTATCTAAAGACTTTCTACCCTAAATACCTTCTCTAACCTAATTAGAAAGCTTCTACTACCTAGAAACTAGATATAGCTGATTATTTAGTAGTACCTAGGTTATATAGGGATAGAAGGTAATGAACTAGTTCATAAGGAAGTAAAACAAGCCTTAGAGCTTTTACCTCTAAGTCCCTTGAATAGTCTAGTAACTAGTAGGTATATTAAAAGAGCTATAAGGTAGTATATTCTTAATCAATAGGACATACTAATCTCACCTAAGCCTTCTAATGAGATAGGAGGCCTAGGTAGATAATATAGAAGGTTAGGGGGCTACTCAGTATAGCTGAAAAAGCCCTTATAGGGTAAAAAGCCCTATACTATAGCCTTCTACTAACTACTTCTAGGAAAAGGTAGTTACCTCCCCTTCTTGAAAACTATAGGTAAGGTATAGGACTCAAGGTATAGAAGCTACCTTTAAGAAGAAGAAATAGTAGAACATATTATCCTCTACTACCTCTACTTTATATAACAAAGGAGATAACTGATTTTACATATTAATAAGCCTCTGACTCTATCTATAGTCTTCTTCTCCTCTAAAGGGAGGACTGCCCTACTTAGGTTTATTAAGGAAACTAACTTTAGGACATTTTAGTAGACACAGGGCCTCTAACCAGACCTCACTCCTATCCTTTCTTTACTTTACTTTATTCTTCCTTTATCTTATCTTACTTTTACTCTACCTTTCTACTTTTGTTTTACTCTTCACACTGAAAACAATAAAATGTATATAGTCTACTAGAACTAGTCTAGTATCTCTATAGTATTCACTGAATGAGATTAATGAAAAAAAAAAGATCCTCTCAGGGCTAGGTGATATCTTTTAGAGTTACAAACCCTAATAAAGCATGCTTTATATAACTCAGCTAGATAGCTAAGTGTAGAGTTATATACTTTTAGTGAGCTAGGTAGACTATAAATATATCAAAAATAATACCTAGACCTCACTTACATTATTTCTTTACTTCTCTCTTTCTATTTCACTTGATCTCTTACTTTTTCTCTTTCTTACATACTTTCTCACTTTTTATTTTACTCTTCCTAATTAAAAACAATAATATATATATAGTCTACTAGAACTAGTCTAGTATCTCTATAGTATTCACTAAATGAAATTTATGTTTCAAAAAGAAATCTGTATATTTAAGTATATAGACTATCAAATGTTTGTGCAATTGCAGTTTTATCGAACTTCACATGTTTGCCTCTACCCTTGTCAATCTCATGATACCTGTCGTAAAAGCGATTGTACAAAGGTTCAAGCATTTGCTGTACAGCTTGTGCAAATATTTTCCTGACCTCAGGATCCATGTTACACGTGCGGTGACGGGCAACCATTTCGTCAAAACTCGCATTGAATGCTGCAAATTTGGACTTGATGTTGTCTCTATCCTTCGCTGATAGCCCTTTTACAGCTGATGCTGAATCAGATGGCCCAGACGTAGGCCTAGCAGATCTGTTTGTGTGGATGACGTCGAACAGGTGCATGGAAATGTCCTTACATGAATCGACATATAAGCTGACAGTCCTCTTTCGCCACTGTTCTAGAACAGATACTCGGGCTCCTAGTAGAGCCTGAAGATCTGACTCTTGCACGCCTCTCTCTATTGTGACCACACAATTGGCCAAAAACACGCCCTGGATAGCTTTGCCCTTCAGAGCGATCCGTGATTTTTGAGCAAGACTTGTCAGAAGCGTTTCGATAGTGTCCATACAATAGTTTGCGAATATTTCTCTTCCATCGGCTCCAATATCGAACGATGCAAGACTCGGTGCTGGTGCCTTGGGCCCATTCTTCCAACCACCATCGCCAATGGATACCATTATGCTTGAAAGTGGGTTCAAGAAGTCCAACATTGTCTGTAGTCGTTGCACTACCTCAGGCACCACAGGCACTAAGGCACCATCAGCTGGGAGGGTCTGTATGTTTGCAACACTGCGCTTCATATGTTCCAAAAGCTCCGTTATGGAGTTCTTTGCTGTCTCTCTTACTGGCTTCAACGCTGAGGCTAGAGAGGATTTGATGACGTCACCTGTCCTCTCTTCCAACTTCGTTGTGAGCATTGCCATGATGCCTGTGATTTCGTACGACAAGAAGCAATCAAATGCCAAGTGCATCTTTATGTGAGTGTTCAAATCTCGAATGGTTCTCGCAAGATCAGCGAGCGCCGGCTGACACACAGCCTGGAACAAAGACCCCCAGTCCTCTCGGGGGAAAAGGTTGCATATGTTATCATATTCCGCTAGAAGCATGCCTTCTATAGCTTTAGCATATGACCCAATGGCGTTTGTTCCAGCTCTGTAAACAGTGTTTGGATTTTGCTTTTTGGCCGTATTCACGCTTGCCATGGCCAAATTTGACAAGCTAGATGTTAGATAAGGTCCCCTCGTATCAACAAAAATACGACCGACAGACGTATCGTGGGGGGCAGTTGATGTGTTGGATTGTTTTCGTTGAGCCGTCATGTAGCCTGTTATAAGTCCCAAGCGAGCCATGCTCTCTTGCGGGAGAACCGGAAATGGCCTGGACTTCGTGATATTCTGTAGAGGCTCGATGGCTGACGGTGTGTCGATTTGGAGAAGCTTCTTAAAGTAGGACTCAAGCATGCTGGTGCCAAAGCTCACAAGTCGTAATAGATCTGACGTGGCTTGTTGATTTGCGCGCATGTTGGAAGTCTGCATCTCGGAGGCAGATTGTGCAAGACGTTTGAGAGAAGCAAGATAGGGCGACAGGCCAATATTTTCGGGGCCAGATCGGATAAGGGCTTCTTCGTCATTCTTGCTATCGACTGACTGACGGAGTCTCCCAATGGCAGCAATCATGCCGTCAACATCTTCATAGTAGATTAACATAGTCAGTATAGCTGTCTAAGCGGAAGGGGTATGTTGTGTCTGACTAACTAGCATCAAGGACTTGGAGCTTGCGTGTCTCCCCACTGAGAGGTCCAGCAACATCTCTCACGCTTTTTCCCGTGGCCTCCAACCGCCCTAAGCAGGCCTGTATCTTCTTTGTGAGTTGAGTCGTCTTTTCCAGTCGTGAATTGAGCACATCGACTTCGGCACGCGCTTCTTCGTCTGCGACATTGCGCCCGCTATTGAGTCCGACTGCCATTGAATTAGGCAAATGAATGGGATAAATGGTGGGGAGATGTGTGGTAGAAGGGTATTCTAAATGGAATTAGAGAGACAACTTTCAGCCCAAATGCATCTGCTTGTCATGATATGTTGACTGTTGGCGTTCAAACTGAATACCCGGCCTCCTTTCCTAGCTTGACTGGCTTGTGACGTAACCTTGATAATGAGCCTCTCCCAGTTATGCAATAGCCCGAGAGCATGCACATACCATAGATATGCTACTAACAGATATTTTGAAGGAAACCCCCGCCCACGAATGTAAACTGTCCCTCGCAACCACTTAACACGCGACGCGCCACGGTTCTAGATTGAGCGTCGTCAATCCTTGTGCTTGCTCTTCTTCTGCCCCTCCTTCTGAAGTCTATCGTGGTCCTCTTCATCTCCAATGGTTGCGTGAGCTGTCACCTTACTTCCATCCACTGGCCTTTTTTTGACCTCACATCGCTAGGTCTTCTAGTCTCTGTGTTTTGAACTGGGTTCCTGTGTCAGGTTCCTTTCTCGCCCTTCTGCTCGCTATTGCATTCTGCAAAAATGGATTCATACATGTTACAGGATGCCGCCATTCGCGATCGTATTCGTCAAGCAGAGGAATTTTTGGATCCCCGTAAGTAGCTTTACCCCGCGTATGATAGTACAGAAATCAAAGAGACTAACATTGACCATCATCGAATTTCCAACTACAGCACAGAATGACAAGGAAAAGTCCTCAGGCCCAGCCAAGTACAGCTATAAGGGAGAAATTGGTCTTATGCTGCAGAAGAGTCAACGACGCTTGGTAGTCAGCATAGATCGTCTCCGGGATCACAACCCACAACTCGCCGACAATGTCCTGGAACAGCCTTTCGATTATACCTTGGCCTTCAATCACGCTCTCAAAGCGGTTGTCAAGTCTATCAATGGCCTTCCTAGTGACGACGAAACTCAGTATTATTGTGCGTGGAGCGGCAGCTTTGGTCTCTATGCGTGCAATCCCCGCACGCTTTCCTCTCGACATTTGAACCGAATGATATCCATGGAGGGTATTGTAACCAGATGTTCATTGATTCGGCCAAAGGTTGTCAAGAGTGTGCATTACAATGAGGCCAAAAACACTTTTCTCTTCCGCGAATACCAAGACCAAACCATGACGAACGGTCCTACAACTTCTAGCGTGTACCCCCGAGAGGATGAAGACGGCAACCAGCTCATGACAGAATACGGCTACTCGGTTTATCGCGATCACCAAACCATTTCCATTCAGGAAATGCCTGAGAGAGCGCCTGCTGGACAGTTGCCTCGAAGTATTGACGTTATCCTGGATGACGATTTGGTTGACAAGGTAAAGCCTGGCGATAGAATCCAGTTAGTTGGAATCTACCGCACCCTGGGAAACCGCAATACCAACCACAGCAGTGCACTTTTCAAAACTCTAGTTCTGGCCAACAACGTGGTTCTTCTGTCATCCAAGTCGATTGGAGGTGTTGCAACTTCCACCATCACGGACCACGACATTCGCGAAATCAACAAACTTTCAAAGAGATCAAACCTGCTGGATTTGCTTTCACAATCTCTCGCCCCAAGTATCTATGGGCATGATTATATCAAAAAGGCCATTCTACTTATGCTCTTGGGTGGAGTGGAGAAAAACTTGGAAAACGGAACACATTTGAGAGGAGACATCAATGTCTTGATGGTTGGTGACCCCTCGACAGCTAAATCACAGATTCTCCGCTTCGTCCTCAACACTGCCCCGCTTGCAATTGCTACAACTGGCCGAGGATCTTCTGGTGTCGGTTTGACAGCTGCTGTAACATCTGATAAAGAAACCGGGGAAAGACGACTGGAAGCCGGTGCCATGGTAATGGCCGATCGTGGTGTGGTGTGCATTGATGAGTTTGACAAAATGTCTGACATTGATCGTGTAGCCATCCATGAAGTAATGGAACAGCAGACAGTCACCATTGCCAAAGCTGGAATTCACACCTCTTTAAATGCTCGTTGCAGTGTAGTTGCTGCTGCCAATCCCATATTTGGCCAGTACGATACACACAAAGATCCCCACAAGAATATCGCACTTCCAGACTCCCTCCTCTCTCGTTTTGACTTGTTGTTTGTGGTTACCGACGACATTGAAGACACGAGGGATCGTCGTGTTTCTGAGCACGTACTGCGCATGCATCGATACCGAGCTCCGGGTATGGAAGAGGGTGCTCCTGTCCGAGAAGTTGGGTCTCAATCCCTTGGCGTTGGCGTTGAGAAAGAAGCAAACACCAACACACGAACCGAAATATACGAAAAGTATGACCCAATGCTGCACACTGGTGTTCGGACCCGCAGAAACAGTCAAAAGCCCGAGGTCGTGAGCATTCCCTTCATGAAGAAGTACATTCAGTACGCTAAAGCACGAAAGCCAGTGCTCACTCCTGAGGCTTCTACCATAATTGGTGATATTTACGTTGGTCTCAGAAATGATGAGATGGAGGGCAATCAGCGTCGAACCAGTCCATTGACAGTCCGTACTTTGGAAACATTGATCCGTTTGTCCACAGCTCATGCCAAAGCACGACTTTCGGCAAAGGTTGAGGAACAAGATGCTGCCGCTGCCGAGGCTATTCTTCGCTTTGCTCTGTTCAAAGAAGTACTTGATGACATGCCAAAGAAGAAGCGGCGCACAAACATTACTATTGCAGAGTCTTCAAGTGATGAAGGCTCTGATGGCGATAATGCAGTGACTGCGCCGGCTTCTAGGGCGTCAAGAGGCACCGCGGCTGTTGCACGACAGACCCGGGCAGTTGCACGTGCAACAAGCACCATGTCTGGTACTGACTCAGCTTCAGTTTCTCAAACTCAGCTACCAACCTTGTCATCATTCAATCCAGGAATACACTTGTCAGAAACAGACGCTGCTTCTCAAGCCTCTTTTGCTTCGTCGATACCTCTTTCTCAACTGCAGTCCCAGTCGCAACCACAGTCCCAATCACAATTGGATACCCAGTCAGAAGTTGCCGAGGAGCTGGCAAGCTCCGCAGCCTCTCTAACGATTTCTCAGCCTGAGATATCGCCAACGCGTCTGGAAACCTTCCGAAGATACCTGGGTCGCCTGCTTATGGGTCCTCTCTTTAGCACTGAGGATATGGCCAAGGTGGACGATATTGTCGTTGCAGTAAATCAGATGCTTACGTCCAATGATGGTGGCCCCTTTGATAACGCAGAAGCCACGCAGGCTTTGGTCAAGCTTGATTCCATTGGATCGATCATGTAAGTTCCGCCTCTTTTTATACTCTTCGCCCTATATTTTGTTTTGGGGTGAACAAACGAATGCTAACAGACTGTGCAGGTTCATGAAGGACGACGGTCTCGTGATCAAGATGTAGAGAGGTAACTGAAGGCCTCCTAGAGTTGCATACCAAATGTTTAAGGACGGATGTATACAAACTATCATATAGCTATTAATGGATATTGGTATTTAAGTCTGTGTAACCACTGAGTCGGGCAAATGATTCAACTCCAATTTGGACTCCAAAAAACATAATCTAAAGTATGATTCTTGTTTTGAACTCCAACATGCGGTCCTGAACGCCGACTCCATTCCATGTCTCATTTCCATTTCCATCTCCAACAACAGTGGGCACTCCAACTTGCTCGATTGAAAAACTGGCAGCTACGCTTCCCCAGACTGCAGCTTCTTCCACGGTGTGGCCCCTGGCCAGTGCAACTGCCAACCCGCCGAGAAAGCAGTTGCCTCCACCAGTCGGATCAACAATTTGGGCAGGGTTCATGTGGACGGCGGGAATCCACCGCGAAATGCCGGCATCAATTTCAATATCTTCTCGGTCAATGCATCCTTCGTGGTCGGGCGTCAGATGCTCAAAAAGAGCAAACATGTCGGTGTCAGGCCGAAGCATACTGCTCAAGGCGTGATCTTTTTTCTGTCGCGCAGGCCTCGCCATCGTCTTTCGGCTGGTACTGCCGCCCTTCCGGCCACCGTTGCATGCTATGTAGCATCCTTTGTGACCAGCCCTGACCACAAGAGAAAATGACTGCAATGGTATGCTGGCCAGTAACTGCTCACAGTTACGCTCAACGGCATCCTGTGAGATATCACCGTTCTCATCGAGCCCGGTTTCGCCCATAAACCCGGCTAGCTCGGCATGGTTTGGGCTGCAGACATCTACGTATGGCAACGTACGGGTGCACTCAAGCAAGTTCTCGGGGGTGCAGAGGTCAGGGACTGGCTCCCAGATGAACAGAGGCTTTGTGTAAGTCTCATTGCGAGAGGTTTGGACCTTCTTCCGTAGGGCCTTGATTTCGGAAACTAACTCACGACACCGTGTGGGAGAGCATACCATATGGAACGACTTTGACCGCAGCATGGCCGGGGTCAAGTCTTTACCGCTTAATCGCTTTTTAGGGGTTGTGTATCGGAATGCGCGGGCCTCGGCATCGCCATAACCATTCCACCCCCTAGTTGTGAGACGAGTGTCGTCTTGACGAAATAGAACGCTACTATTCCACGATTGAATGAGCTCGGTCAGGGCCGGAGGGAAATCAGAGCCCTGGTCGACTATCCAACCGACAGATCGAGAATCTGGGGCGGGAGACATGATGCGGGCCCCCAGGGCTGCAAATGAGCCCGCCCCTCCTAAAGCATCTTTCACGGGAGGTCTAGGAGGAGGGAACTCGATTTCGTCTGGGGCACAAAGGTCAGTTCCCTGAGGACTGCAATCGTCGATACGATGATTAACTTACCGATAATGAACATTCCCAGTGTGACAAAGTCTAACTGGGGTTCACGCTCAGTGTCATCGTCATCAACAGTCGCAGTTGCATGTACTATAGGATTGTCTTCTTGGTCTTCGTCGCCGTGGACGCTTTGACAGGACCCAGCCTCATCTTGGTGTGTTTCGATATTGCTCATGATCCGTATAGTTCTGTGAAGAACTCGCGTTCACTCGGTATAAATTCTTGTACATAGAACCCGGCTCATAGAAGTCGTCTCGCCAGGACGTTCAATTGATCACAATGCCTTGGATCAAATAGCATGGATATCCATCATAGGTCTGGCATCTTGTCATCACTACACACAGACTCTGGGACCAGCTGAAACAACAACCTGTCTTGTTTAGTCGACCAGCAGGGCGAGGCTATGCAAGGCAGCTTCAGAGCCCCTTAAAACCTAATCCTAACTGGCCACATAATGATGTCTGGGCGTGATTTCAGGGGAAGTCTGAACAGATGATCCATCAGGCCTAGGCCTACCCCACTATCAAATTCGTAAGGGTCTGCATATACTAGACTCTGCAAGGTGATTTGTGGGACCTCAAGGCCAAAGCTCCCCCCGACAGCCTATAGCTTGCTTTGTTGGCTGTCCTATCTTCAATCCACCGCTAAACCAACCCCCGAGCTTTCTACATTGCGTGTACTGTTTATTGTCTAGTCACTCCCTCGTATTTCCATAGCACGCTTTATATTCTTGCTTTATTCTCTGTCAACACTCTTCGTGATTACACACTTACTCCTGTCGCATACCGCGCTTGCCATTTGCTCCGTCCATCTGTTGTCTCTTTTTGAAAGCACGGAATTGCTTCACGCCCAGCATGACAACTTCGGGTCCAATGCATAACCTAACAACGCTGATCAAGCGGTATGTGGAATGACGGTGAATTTGCAGTTGCGCCGGGGGCTCAATATTAATGCTTGTTGTCTAGTCTGGAGGCTGCTACTATGCGCCTTGAGGATATCGCCGAAGCCACCATAACGCTATCCCCTCCTGCCCCCGAAGTTGGTTCGTTCCCCCCTTCGACTCTCGGTTCTGCCGGCAATTCCGTCACCCCTCGAGCTTCCACAGCTGCAGCCACACTGGCATCTGCATCTACGGCACCCCATTCGGCCCCAGCCTCATCGGCGAAACAACCCGTAGAGCCTCTCCCCGAATCGATTATTGAGTTTGACAACTTCCTCAAGAACAGCCTTGGCAAATATGTCGAGCTCAGCAATAAAATCGGTGGCTTGGTCGCTGAACAAGCCTCCAAGGTTCTGGAGGGCTTCGAGGAGGAGCGCAAGTTTTTATTGCTCACTACCAAGGCTCAAAAGCCGGATATCCATGGCTCTGAGATGCCCTTGTACCAAGATCTCATCAAACCTATCAACGATGCGTTGATGTCAGTCATCAACTACAAGGATAGCAATAGAGGATCGCCTCTGTTCTCACAGCTTAGCACTGTCAGTGAAGGCATAATGCTGCTTGCATGGGTTACTGTTGAGAACCGCCCATGGAAACACGTCGAGGAGTCTTTGGGGCCCTCCCAGTTCTTTGGCAACCGTGTGTTAAAGGAGTTCAGGGAGAAGTAAGACATGCCGATGTAACTGATATCTGTGAGGCATTCGTCCTTGTACTAACAACTTCCAGGGATCCCCAACAAGCTGAGTGGGTCAACTCATTCTACCAGGTGTTCCGCGATCTCGTTGAATATGTCAAGGAACACTTTCCCCATGGTGTCATTTGGAACCCCAAAGGCAAGCCTGCTGCAGAAGTCGCTATTGAACTTGCAACACAGTCGGCCCCGCCTGCGCCTTCGGCCCCTGCCCCGCCCGCAGGTAGTGCACCCCCTCCTCCACCTCCTCCGGGCCCGCCTCCCGTCTTGAATATCAAGGAAGACCAGGCCCCTGCTTCATCATCTGGTGAAGGAGGTGGCTTTGGCGCCGTGTTCTCAGAACTCAACCGAGGAGAGGATGTTACTAAGGGCTTGAAGAAGGTTGAAAAGTCACAAATGACACACAAAAACCCCGCATTGAGAGCCAGCTCCGTGGTATCAGAAAACAGCCCTCGAGGCAAGAGTCCTGCACCAGGAAAAAAGCCCAAGCCCGAGAGCATGCGCATGAAGAAGCCTCCCAGAAAGGAGCTTGAGGGTAACAAATGGACGATTGTAAGTTTTAATTGCTGGAATCGGAGATGACATTATCTATTTCACGTATATATATGGGTTGTTAACTTGTCTTCTATGTGTAGGAAAATTTCGACAAAGAATCACAACCCATTATCATCGAAGCATCAATTTCGCACTCTATCCTTATCAGCAAATGCAGCCATACCACAATCATCGTCAAGGGCAAAGCGAATGCCATCACAATCGAAACAACCAACCGTCTCAGTCTTGTTGTTGATGATCTCATATCTACTGTCGATGTTGTCAAATCCAGTAACTTTGCTTTGCAGGTTATGGGAGCTGTCCCCGCTGTCCTTTTGGATCAAATCGACGGATCCGAAATCTACTTCAGCAAGCAAAGCAGCGACACCCGTGTTTTCACTAGCAAGTCGGCAAATGTGAGCATCAACGTCATTGGCGATGATGATGATTACAAGGAACTGCCTCTTCCGTCTCAAATCTGCAGCTACTACGACAAGGAGAAGGATGCCATTGTGAACGAAATTGTCAAGCACGATGGTTGAGTGGAAGATACCTGGGCTGCTTCATAACTCGTAGTGTTTAGTTTTTTTCTTCTTGTTTTTGATCAGTTACAAAAACCTTTTGGATACTAACCTGTATAAGATAATTATCATATCAGTTCCGCGTCTGTTGACATGAGAGTGGATGAGACGTAGTACTACTAAACACTGCTCAAAGATCTAGACGTGAGAAGGGGAGTAGCCGATTGAGAAAGAAAGGATATCATTGCTACATGACGAGGACTTTAAATAAAAACATGCTGTACACCACTGAGATGAATGTAAATTACCCATCCATCTCACAGCTTCGGTTTAGGGGGAGCAATCGTGGGAAGCAGAAGCTCACGCATCTCCTCGGCAGCTTCATTCAGATAATGACTCATTCTCGCACATCCGAGCTTTTTGGAGACAATGTTGAAGTTGAGACTGAGACGTAGAAAATGTTAGCAATGGTTGATATAACTGTATGGCCCCTTCTGAGCTCATATGTGGGTGTTTACTAACCTGTTTTCATTGATCATGTACGCAATACCGAAGCCCTGGTCAATGACCTGACTCCACCCGTAGCCATTGAAGAACTCGGAGCTCAGCTGTGAGGTCGACAGGTACCACGAGCAGGAGTATGCATTTGCAGGGTCTTTGTAGATGGCGGGGAGCTCTGCGCCAGGCTCGAGGAGAAGCTTGAGACCCAGAAGATGACGATCAACACCTCTACCATCAGACGCAGCGCTTATGTACTCAAGATGCGATTTGATGGCGTCATAGAAGAGCTTTGTTTTCTCCTCGTTAGTCTTGCTCGAGTCACCCATGGCTTTGCACCAAGCGCTCGATGCTTCGGAAACAGTCCGACACGTTTCTGTGCGGCCAAGCTGAAAACGCCGGGTGGTGGCAGACTCATAGGTAGGACGATTCTTGCCGTACATCTTGAAGTAAGCTAGCTGGATAATCATTTGCACGTAGGCATCCGGCGAACACTTGAACTTCTTGATCAGGCCCTTGCCATAGCCCTGATAGGCCTGAACGGCTAGTTCGTGTTTTCCAATGACCTCGCTGAAATCCTTGATTGCACGATCAATCTCTGCCTGGACTGCTTTGTTGATAGCAAACTTAATAGGGGTAGGCTCAGGCAAACTCGAGCGAACATTGGGATTAGAAAAATCGAGCTTGTTGTTAAATATCATGTCGTTGAGATAGTCATTGAGACGATGCGTGGGGGTACCGTCCATCATGGAGTGTTCGCCCATGAAGCCGGAAGTCCCGTTGTCATTAATGATGAACTGTAAAGGCTTGTCGTACCAGCGATTGGCGCCATCACCGTGCCAGTACTGATGGGCACGCTCCTCCAAGGTTACGGGGGCAGCGTCATCTAGACACACAGTGAATGAGGCCGACTCAATGGCCTCAAGGGAGGCAGCATTGCTAGGATCCGCATCAAGCAGAATCTTGCGTGCGTCAGCCCACACGTCGCGGTTCTCGGACGTCAGGGCACCAACGGGGGGCACAGTGTCTTTGGCAGTTTTGTAGATGTGGGAAAACTGCTTCTCCAACTCAGCAGTGTTCAGCTGTTTACCGTCGACTTCGTGAAGGACCTTGAAGAATTGGTTTTTCCGTATGACGAGAATGTGCTTGTTTTCGGCGGCAGGAAACTTGATGGGATAGTCGGCCGGTTTCGCAGCTACGCGGCTGCTATTGAACATCCATTTATAAGTATCCATGCACATTGGAAGCTTCTTCATGTACTCAGGCTCCAGTGTGCCCTCGTCCACCATTTTCTTGAATTCGAGAACAGCAGTCGAAATAGCAGCAGCTCGTTTGACAGGATCCCTGCGGCGACGGTCATCGCGATGCGAGTAAAAGTAACTGACGTAAGGGCACACGGGATCGCGGTACGACAAGTATGCAAGATCATTCCACCACTCATACAGCCAGTTCTTGACATTGGGATCACTGCGCTTAGCAAGAAGCTTTTCTTGGAGCTTTTCACCCACGCCGCCCGGCTGGACGAACTCAGCAACAGCTGCTTTGCTCTTCTCAAGTTCGGCCGGTGTCAGCAGCGGCTTCAATGACTGGATATAACGCGCGGCAGTTTCTGATAGTGTCGGGACCGGGAGCCGCGGAAGCGAATCTTGAAAGCGCAAAGTAAGACCTTTGGATTTGTCTTCAACATAGCCGGCAGGAAGACCAGTGCTGTTGGAGTTGGAACGTTTGGCGGCGGGAGCCATTCTGGCGACAGATGAAGATAGGGTCTGTGAAGATAATGAGCGCTAGGTTAGCCAAGAACCAAGTACACGACAGAAAGCACATGATAGGATGTTTTCCTAAGCAGAGCATGAACCAACCTTTGCTAGAAAATGAGTCGAAGAACGATTGCTTGTTTGCAGCACTAAAGCTCGAGAAGCGGCCAACATTTCGGTGGTAGGAAAGAAAAAAAAAAAAGGAAGAAGAAAATAAATGGAGGCAGGAAGCGGCTGGCTTGAACTTGGATGAGGCTGGGATAAAGAAGTATCTCTAGAAATTTGGTTGCATGGGGTTTAGACACCGAAAACGTTCATTTCGGTGCAAATGTAGGCGCTTTATTTGGTGTTTATAATAGACCGAGGATGATGCGCGAAAAAAAAGGCATGTACGGTCGGTAGATGCAGTCATAAGGGAAACAACCCATGCGACCGAGGGCAATTGTCCCAAACAGAAATTCGGGGCTTTCCGCCCACTTCCTTCCCTTTTCCCCTGCTTTCTTACCCTGGAACAAAGAAGGCGGCTACCATGAATTGTCCTGATTACGCTTTGCGTGCTTTTATTGTGTTTTATTATGTTTTATTATTGAACTTGACTTTCTCCAAGAGTTGTCCTCGTTCCATGAGGGCTCTAGGAAGATACAAGAACGTTTCAAGCCGTCTATTAATAAGCGTCAGAGGGAGGCTGGCATCTGAAGAACCAGCATCAACAAGCTGTGCTGTGCTGTGACGTTTGTTCTGGGCAGCTCTTTCACATGCTTATGATCCTGTCCAGACAGGCCTATATACCCCACACCAAAGTCGACATCACGTGAACATTAGCAACTGATGTAACCTTGTATTGAGATGCTTGTACAAGACAAGGCAGCTTTCTCTTGTTAGCCGAGCCTCGGCAAGTTACAATCAACTATACAAATACAGAGTTTACGCGGATGCGGGCCCTAGCGCTACACAATACAGAATATCATCACATACATGGTAGAGAAAGCAGCCTGATAGATCGACATTACTTGAAAACACAAGAAAAAACAAACATACACATGGCCCAAAACATACATGATGTTTGATCCTGCCCTCCCTCCTTAAACAAATACGGTATGGCATGGGGGATGGGTATAAGCCATGTTCAACATCTCAACTGCAAACCGAACCTGAACATACAATACAGTGTTGTCTGTAACAAATCCGTGTATTACCGCAGTTCACCTGAAAATGCACCCTTACACCTCAACAACCTTTCCCTCTGTAGGCGGTGCAATGTTGGAGTTGCCAGAGCCAAATGTGTACTGCTCACCCTGTCCAAGAGCTTCCATTGCCATGCGCACACCAGCCTCCCCACCAACTTTGGCTGCCTGGTAAAGACCTTGCTGGGTCTCGCGCACCCGGTGCTTGAACGCCAAACGGTCAACCAAAAGTTGTTGACGGCCACGCTCCAGTTCCCGCTTCTCTGACTGGAGAACGGTCTCCATCTCGTTGAAGTACTTGAGCTTCAGCTCAAGCTTTTGAAGGGTTACATTGGCGGCAGCAGACACCAGCCGCATCATCTCCCGTTCTTCATATGAAGCCAGACCGGCTCCACGTGCGCCCATGGCAGCAAGGGCTACTGAGCAACCTGCCTGGTCCTTCGAAGCACCATCAACTTCCATGGAGTCGCCCTTGTCATTGACAGGGCTGTTTTCCTTCACCTCTGACTCCATGTTGTCACCAGACAGTTTGTTGCGCAGAGCCTTTTTCAGCTGATCAGCTGACTTGTGTGCGGCAAGGGCAGTGCTGCTGGGATCGGCCAAGCCAGCCAGGAATCCAACAACTGACAGAACTGGGTTTTCAGCCTGGTTAAAGGGCAGCTGGCTACCTTCGGGTCCCAAGAACGATAGCCCGGTTGAACCAGCTCCAAGCATTTCTGACTCCAGATATTTATCTTCAATGCCGAGTTGAAGGAATTGAAGAACACACTCCTCGCGCGTACGAGTACCTACATGTTCAGCAATCTCGCCCCAATCCTCATCGAAACGCTCCAGGCCTTCTAGCAGGCGGAGAATCTCGGCATCGCTCCAGGGCGCATTGCGATCGGGAACAGCAGTGTACGAGGGGTTCTCGACGCGCGTGTACTGTGAGCTATCGTGGTTGCTTGGTAGACGATCTTCCAAAAAGCAGCTGGGGCAGACGTTGGACCGCGTCTTGGTGTTGGCTTCAGACTGCGCGTTGTGATAATAAACGCGGGTACAATCGATACCGCATTGGTTGCAATTGACTTTGGGAATGGTAGCCTTGCCAGCTGCTGCAGTTGCGGCTTCGGCTGAAGAGCCTTCCTCGTTGGCGGTGCCATCAGGCTTGGATAGTTTTGAGCCCTTGGCGTTAGCCTCGTAAATGTTGCGGCTCAGCTCAAGGTTTAAATCGGTCTTAGGAACAGTAGTGGCTCCAGACTTGGCCTCGGTGTCTCGGTTTCGTTTTCCTTCTTGCACAACGGGGTCAGCTGCGGGCTGCCATGGCTGTAAGCCTCTAGGAGTATCACAGATGATTCTGAAGTGGCCTGTGAAAGGAGGTCCCACAGGGGCAGGTCGCTGCTCAGCATCAACCTGGCGTTTCCAAAAAAGAAATTTGTTAGTCTCGTGGCCTGTTGATGCTTTGTCTCTTCTAAAGCTGGCTGTAGTTTCACAATGATGAGATATGTATCGAACGCACCTGGTAGTTGATCAAACCCCATTGCTCCAAGAAAGCATGGACGCGCATGATAGCGCAAACATCACCAGCAAGATTTCTGCGGCAGGCAGTCACGGTCAAGTATTCAGCAGGGTTTAAGCGGTATGTGTTGACCATGAAGTCTCTGTAGTCCTTGTAAACCGTAGGTGTTTTGCTGCGATTTCGGTTGTTGAAAAACTCAGACATGGCCTTCTTTTCGATATCGTGAATGGCGGCCATGTCGAACCATGTGCTGTAGCTGGGCACGACAACCGCATGCTTCTGCTCTAGAAGGTGGTTTCGAACGGCAGACTCGGTTAATTCCTTGCTCTTTGATTCCTTTTCCTGTCCTTCATCGCTGTCCTCTTGATCGGCCATTGTTTGGTCCTTATTCTGAGAGGCTTGACCTTCTTCAGTAGTAGCAGTAGCAGCAGGAGCTGGTGTTTCGATGTCGACCTTTACGGATGTGTCTGTGGTGGGAGCATCGTTCATTTGGACATCTACAGAAGCAAAGCCATTGATATCAGTACTTGAACACGTCCATGGCCATGAGGCGTGTGCGCGAGTCGCAACTTACCACCGTTCTCCTCAACAGGAAGCTTCTGCGCAGGCGACTCGGCGTCTTTTAGCGAGGAAACGGCAGCAGTCATTTCTTCCATTTTGACGTCGATGAATGTTTGCAGTTGACGGGCCGTGTAGATGCGACTGTGGATTGGCGCAAGGAGAAAAGTGAGGATGAGGCGGAATACAAGGCGCAAGGCCAGTGGGAGAATGGTAGATCTTTGACCTAGGTGTAAAAAGAGATAGAACCCAATTGTATGGCGATTGTTGATGGAAGAGTCTTCTTGTGGGGATAGCGTTGCGATCTAAGAACAACTATGTGATTAGATGCCGTTGATTCGTATCTTGAAGAAAGCGCCGATGGTTTTGTGAATATTCCCAAGGCTGTATTGGATTGTCGCGTTTCGAGAGGCTAAAAGTGGATGCAAATTTTGGGCGCGACAATTGTCAACCATGAAGCGAACATTACGCTGCTTAGTCATAAGCCTTCTCATAGCTAGGGGCTATCTAAGCCCTGAAACTCAGCGGGTACAGCGCTATATCTTGTCATACAGAGACTGCAGAATAGACGGGGCATGTCCAACAGGGGGCTTACTCAGTGGCTAAAAGCGGTCCAAGGCCGATTTACCCACCTAAACTTCGGCTGTTCCTACATCGGCCGGCTGACCATCTCAGTTCGGTAGACGCTTTTTTATGAGCAAAACCTCGGTCTAACATGTTCATTGTACTACTTCTGTCTACTTGTGGTGTTTTTTGAGCTACGCTTGTCATACATTATACTACGGCGGAGGCAGGCTTTTATCTTGTCCTTGGACCTTAACCTTTTCGCTGACTTTACATTCCTGTGTCGCCGTTGGCTTCGTTGCGCATACGTCTTTACCCATCATCTTCTGGTCTTTTCTGATCTCTTCTCACACTCAAATATGCTCTCTCGGAGTATAAGGCCTGTCTTTGCTGCTGCCAGCAGAAATGTGCGCCTGGGGTCCTCACTCAGACATCAACTTTCTACCCTGGCTATCCTTGAGCACCGCGATGGCCTTCTCAACTCCGGCTCTCTGAGTGCTCTTGCTGCAGCTCAGAAACTTGGCGGCCCCATCCACGCCTTTGTTGCTGGTGGCAATGTGTCGGCTGTTGCCCAAGCTGCTTCGAAGCTTGAGGGTGTCGAGAAGGTCATCGCTGTGGACAACAGTGCCTACGACAAGGTAAGAAAAGCCAAACCTGATGAAGTTGCCTGATCATCAGTCGTCGATCTGAGTTCGTTCCCTGTACTAACCATACATTGCTTGTAGGGTCTCCCCGAGAACTTTGCCCCCCTCCTCGTCGAAAATATCAAGAAAGGCGGTTACACCCACGTGGTTTCTGTGCACTCGGCCTTTGGCAAGAACCTTATGCCCCGAGTTGCTGCTCTGATGGATCTGCAGCAGATTTCCGACATCACCTCTGTCAAGAACGAAAACACATTTGTGCGCCCCATATATGCAGGCAACGCCATCGCGACTGTCGAATCGAGCGACTCTATCAAGATTATCACTGTCCGGGGCTCTGCATTCCCTATTGCAGCTACTGATGGAGGCTCTGGTGCTGTCGAGGCCGGAGCTGACCCCAAAGCCGACAGTGCGACTGAATGGATATCGGAGGATCTGGCCAAGTCCGATCGTCCAGACCTTGCCACTGCCAGCCGTGTTGTTTCTGGTGGTCGCGGTCTCAAGTCTAAGGAGGAGTTTGATCGAGTCATGGTGCCGTTGGCTGATTCTTTAGGCGCTGCTATTGGAGCCTCAAGAGCAGCTGTCGACAGTGGCTTTGCGGACAACAGTCTACAGGTTGGCCAGACTGGCAAGGTGGTTGCTCCCCAGCTGTACATGGCTGTTGGTATTTCAGGAGCCATCCAGCATCTCGCTGGTATGAAAGACAGCAAAGTTATCAGCGCCATCAACAAGGATGCTGATGCACCGATTTTCCAGGTGGCCGATGTTGGCTTGGTTGGAGATTTATTTGAAACGGTTCCGCAACTCACTGAAAAGCTGAAGAAATAGCCGGCTCGTTCCTAGTGAAGAGATGGCATTTGAATAAGTACCAAATAGGACTCCTTTGCTTTCTTTTTCTCGCGGTAATTGTGCGCGAGTGTTTTTTGCTTTCTCATATCAATATGCCGCGCTGTGACTTTTGCTTTTCCCAAGTACGGTTAGGCCATACAATTACGTGATGTTACATGCCTAGACCAAGAATGATGAATCTATTTTCCAATAACAGACAGCATTTCGCTCGTCTTGGTAAGCTTCTCTCTCTCTTTACCCAGAACCTGGCCCCGGGATCTCTCTGCTTGGTCCATCCGGTGCCAGTCGTCCCAGCTCACAACCCGCAACATCTCAGGGGATTTGACCTCTTTTTCCACTCCGAGCCATGCGGCCTTGCGAGTACGTTCACCTAGAAATGGGACATTCTGGCTCCAGTCGCGAACAATGGACTCGGCGGTTAGGAAACCATCGCTCATAGTCGAAGCGATAACACCAACAGGACCTCTTTTGACCCAACCAGAACAGTAAACTCCAGGAAGCACTTCTTTATCAGTACCCTCCTTGTAGACCCTACCACACTCATCATTCTTGATAATACCTTTGTGGTGGTCAAAGGCGATTCCAGCATCGGCGAACCCTTGTAGAGGCGCAGACTTGTAACCAATAGACCTGAAAACTAGGTCGGAGTCTATCTCTATCATTTCACCAGTGTCCTTGGCTGCAGAATACGGGTCAAAGGGGTCATCCAGAATTGTCTTTTGAAAGACTGATTTGATGACCTTGCCCGACTGACCCAGGAATTCTGTCGGTCTAAGACAGAAGTTGAGAGACCATGACTTGTCTTCCATCCCGGTTGATGCTGTCTTGGGATCATGGAGAAGCTCCATCAATCTTCTTTGCTGACGTGGAAGCTCCTTCAACTTTGTCGGCAAAAGATGCTTTTCCACAGGATGAGAATGAACGCCAGGAATACGCATTAGTTCTCGAAGTTCTTTGATGGTAAGGCGTACCTAAAAGGGACTTATTAGCTACTAGAAATCTAGTATCGTCGAGAAACTTGGGCGTGTGAATGAGATAGATCATGAAATACCTGCATCGGCCCGCGACGCCCTACTACGTGTACTCTTTGGACTCGGCTCTTGGACAATTGCTCCAAGGCCGCTTCAGTGATGTCTGTTTTGCGTAGAGCATCAACGCTGGAGAGCAAGATACGGGCTACGTCCAAAGCGACATTTCCTTGCCCAATGATGACAACGTCTTCAGCCTCAGAGAGGCCAAAATCTCTGTCGAAGCCTGGGTATCCATTGTACCAAGCCACGAACTCTCGGGCACCGTGAATACCAGAGTATTCATCTTCACCAGGTACGCCCAAGTGACAGTCATGAGACGCGCCGTAGGCAAAGTTGACAGCATCATAGTTGTGCAGTAACGCAGAGAGAGGAATGTGGGATGTTTCTGAAAAGCCTGCAGGGTTCCCTATTGATACATTCCCAATATATGTGAACCCTGGCTGGGCAGCAATTTCTTCAAACCTGTCCTGGCAGTTCTATTGTGACGTTGATTGTTGTAAGTTACAGTGTGAAGAAGTTGACGAGGTTGGGCAAGATTGACGTGTGTACGGCGTAGCTTACCTTCACTTCAGGATGGTCAGGGGCAACACCAAACCTACTGAGCCCGAAAGGCACGGGCAGACGTTCATACATGTCAACCTTTGCTTCTGGTATGAGAGCCATAACTTTCTGTGCAGTATAGAAGCCGGCGGGTCCCGCGCCAACGACAGCCAAACGAAAAGTTTGGGATGAGGTCGTTGAAAAGCTTCTTGGACAGTAAGGGTTACATCTTTGATTGCGGAATCGGCCTGGCTGGAGTTGGAGTCCGAGCCGCAGGCTTGTAGAGACTTTCCATTGTTGCATGACGTTGGACGTGGTGAGATCTTCTCAAACAACCGCTCTCGAGGATTTTAAGCCTCGGCTTTATCGAGGTTCTTATATGGCAGCAGACTATCTTGACTCAGGTGTGACGAACTTGATGCTTCAAGGAATTGTGGATCATGGACTGACGGCTGGCAACAACTGTCAGAGCCACTGCTAGCGAGATACATATCCTGGTCTCCATGGCAACATAGGGGCCCTTGATCCTTGGTAGAAAGCTGATATGTTTGGGTTGAACAGCTCATCGCAAAGGAATGAACAAGTTAGAGTTTGAGGGATATGAGAATGCCCTTCGATTAAGATAATCTCCAGTATATTTGGGGGCACAGCTGGTAACCTCTGGTTTTCTTTGGCTAACCTTCTTGCTATAGTCTTTCATCAATCACACTTTTCCGTTTGTTCAACAGCACGATATCGGCTTCAGCTCCAGCATACTGCCATCGATATTCAACCAAACTGCCTGCACCAATTCCAACACCCTAGCTCAGCGCTCTCGCTCTCTGTGCATCTATCATGTACAAAAGGCCCTTGCTCACAGCAGACAATGGCGAGCTCTTGTCACCCGACAAACCTTTTGATCCCAAGGCCGTGACAAGAGAGAGCTGGAAAAAGCCAAAGGCTAAACCTCCTCAGGATGGTCCGTACATGTCATTCAATGTACATCCGGATGCCTACATTCAACACCGTGCGACATCCAAAATCACATGGCGCCTTGGGAAGAAATCAAGACACGGTATCAAGTGGATGCGAACTCTACAACTTGTCTTGAGGCTGTTCGAAGCTCTCGGCGCAGTCGGCGTTTTGGCTTTGTTCATCGCGTTCACCAAAGTCTCCGCGACAATATCGTGGATCTACAGAATTACAGTACGTTGAGCTTGTCGAGGCTTTCACGCTGGCTTTGCAGTTCGCCTGCGGGCCCGTGATCCTGACCGCACACTTGTCCTGTGTTACTAAAACATGTGTGTATAGGGTGGTGTGGCATCATTACATTGTACCTATTCGACCTACCATCATGCTCGCAGTCCCGTGGGTAGATCTCCAGCTTCGATAGCTGCCTATCAGATATTTTCAGCATTCGCTGACATGGCCGTGGTCGGAATCTACACGTACGGTGCGGTTACAGTCAACCGCGACGGCAAGAGTTGGGCCACTATACTTGATTCCAGTTTCATGGAGTCTATGCTCCTTGCTGCTCAGTATGGCATGATTTCAGCTGCCAGTCTTCACTTCGTCTCCATGTCTATATCGGCTTGGCTTGGCTATATATTCAGGCAGATAAACAAGCTGCCACCAGATATGAACCCTCTCGAGGTCTCGCTGACTACCCGTAACAAACGCCACAAGAAGAGAAAATCGTCCATTGGCTCTACATTGTCTGCAAGCTCCATCAAAAAGGATGTTTTTGGCGCTGCCGAGGCTCACAGATTCTCAACTCAAACCATGGATGAACTGGCCACTCCTCGGCGCAGTATCCCCTTCTTGGAAACCTTGAAGAGTTCTCCAACAGTATCGGAGGGAGGGAGCAGAACGAACTCATTTATTAATCTTCCCAGTCGCCAGTATCAAATTGTACCTGGAAACGCCAGCATGCACTCGCCTACCGAATACCGTCCACCTACTGCAGTTTCCACGAAACCCGGCTCTTACTCCGAAGTACCTTTGCGTGAATCATCGCCCGTCCGGTCCCGACCTACCACTGCCTACTATACGCCTAAGGACATGTCTCCAGCCAAGTCTCGCCCGCAAACTGGGTACTCTGCATCCCATGGTGATGACACCCCACCTGGAGCGCCATCATGCACGTCTCGTCCCAACACTGGCTATGATACTCCGCCGAGTATGAACCCATCTAAATCTCGCCCAACAACAGCCCACAAATCACCTAGAAACCTTGCATCTCAGTCAAGCACTAGTAATGATCTGGGTACCAGCCCTTCACGTACTCCCAAATTCACAGAGACGTGGACCCCTTCGGATTCTTTGATTGGACGAACACAAAAGCGACTGAACACTGAAGAAAAGCACGTCAAGAGGTCCTACGAGGCATTGCGGCAACTGTGTGACGAGTCTGATTCGGACGACATGATGGGAAATAGCGATTTTGAGGGGGATGAACAATCTGAAAGAGGACATGGTCGTTACCGCAACCCCCTTCGGCGAAATCCTCTTGCCGTAAACCATGACTTGCCTCCACCTCCCCCGCCTCATGGCGTGCCTCGCAGCGTGAAAGCGAGGGTGGTAGAGATGAACGCGGACATTGGAATGCAAAGCCCCGTCTCACTTCCCAAATTGCCGTCTCCCAGCACCAGCTATCGCGAGAGCTCTATTCAGGCAAACAAGAAGTTCCCCAACAAGCCATACGGCACTCTCGGCCAAGTCTCTGACATGGTCAATATTGGGAGTAACCGACAGGTTTCGTCGGGTAATGACTACGAAGTCAAACCTTTGAGTGGCTTTGGACGACGCCACGTGAGTGGCAAGGTTGCTGAGGAGGGCAGAGTCGTCCACACCACTGAGGGGTATTCGCGTTTTGGCGATTATCAAACGGGGCGCTCGTAGCGAGTAGAGAAAGTTGTGACGGGACCAGGAGTCAGGAGGAGTCTTGGTTGGGATTTTAGCGTGGGGTTTTTCTATTCAGCCATCTTACGATTGTGATTGTGATTGTTATATGTGTTTAGGTTCGGTCAGGAACAGGTTAGGTCTAGGCGATGTTGGATTATATAGCATCTGTTCATTTTCAAGGCAATTTAGGGTTATGCTTTCATTTGGAGGTGGAACAAATGTATAATTTCGATCTTTTGGGGCATTGTGGATGGATACCAAGCGACGACCTTAGTGTACCTTTTTTGGTGATGCTTCGTTACGCACGTAGGATGTGCTCGTTTAGGCGAATGAGAAGCCTATTATACAAGGTTATAGTTGAGAGTATGAGTGTGAATATGTTGATATTATAGTGATAGTATAGTGGCTCTAACCTTTTAGCAGCACATATCAAGTCAATTGCATTCCTTGAAACGAAGCCATTGTGTTATTTCATTGCGATAAAGCCTGTACTGTTGTCGACAAGCTTCGCAACAGATAGTAAGTACTGAGTTGTTGAATGTCTATGAGGATGACGACATCTTTCAAGGCCTTTGGGTGGAATTAATCTGTCTTCCACTATTAGATTGGGTTTCGCTTGTCATACAAGGGACCCATGTCCTAGTAAAGGTTTTCCTAGTAGAGCTTCCGTCAAAGAACCTCAGACTGGCTGGATTTGATATATGTGTGTGTGTGTCTGTGCTGTTTAACTGACATTCCTCGTCAAACGCCGACTTGGAGCTGTCACTGCTCAACACCAAAGATGACAAGCAGCTTGGTCATCCTGAATGCACATGTGTCTGTATCCATACACACAGCCAACACACTGCAATGTCTTCTTGTGACTTAATGCATAGCTAGTTTAGGTTTAGGCTCAGCATCTGATTGACACTTGTCGTTCTACAGAAGCGACTAGAACGTCAGACTAACTTGAAAGGCACTGGCTGGCATTTTGCTTGTCTCGGGGAACTGTACCTGGGTCATACACACTCATCACATGCTGTTGGAGGTAGACGAGAAACGATTAGACCCCAACGTGTGTGGCCGCCGTTTCTGAGACAAAAGCTATTCACAACTGGCTGAGCGAGCCGGGGTGTACTGCGATGCCAACACAGACATCTCGACTTGGCACTGGCCTGGGTTAGGAGACTAGGCCAGGGCCAGGTTCTCTCACAGTCATCCAGCCGACCGATCCGATACGCGGCTCGGACTCGCTCCAAGCATGTCACCCTACCATCAATCGGCCATTTACCCATTCACAGATTCAATTCATTCCCGCATTTGTACTTGATTCACATGTGGAAAGGTCCAGGTCCCTTGCATTCTCGCTTCCTGTGCCTCCCAAACGCACTCGCCTTGGATGGGCGTGGGCCAGAGAAGAAAAAGAGAGCTTCTGTTTAGCGTACCATTCTTTCTCCATTTCATAAAATGGCCATGTGCCTCGCTTTGCTTCTACATATTGTCTTAGCAACAATGTGATCCGAACTGGCGAAGGAACAGAGTGCAGAAAGGCTTCCTTCAATGCAGGCGTAGCAAGAACTACACAGACGAGGCTGTAGAGCAGAGGCTTGGAATGGAAACAGAGCTGGAGTCTATGTGCCTATATATGTGAGAGAAGAGAGAGACTGATGGCATCGTAGCAAGTATTCTGATCTACCGGAAAACAGAGAAATATGGAGAAATAGAGACAGCTAGATAGAGATAGAGGTAGAGACAGAGAGAGATAGAAAGAGAGAGAGAGCCTTTCCACGACACGCAAAGGTTAGTAGCCGAGACATAGATGCGCCTTACTGTCTCGCTGGCTGAAAGAATCCCTCTTCAAAGAAACTCTAGTTGAAGGAAAAAAAAAAGAAACGCAAATGTACTGCTACCACCAACAGCATGCAGCCTGTCTATTCATAGAAGCCAAAACCGCCACCTTCACAGCACCTAGTACCAACCGCCATTATCTTTGTCTTGTCCATACCCAACCTCTAAGCCCGTTTCGGCCATGATGGCTGAGATGGGATGTGAAAGCAAAAAAGAAACTCGGAGTTTTCTTTCTTTGAATGTCAAGTGCGTCGCCATTCATCGAGGGGCTGAGTGAGCGACTTATCTGTATGTGTGCTGCATTGGTTCTCGTATCGGGGTCGGGCCCAGGTATATATGCCCATGCCGGCTGCTGTTGATTTCGAGTCTTTCGGTTTGTTGAAGCATCAGTGATCAGTTTTGAGCCTTTGAGGCTCTCTTATATCGTTCCCTCAGATTTCTCCGTCTCCCTCTTGTAAATATACTCTCTTCGGGCCCATACTCTCATCCCTTTCTTGATCCTCCATCATCATTTCATCCAACATGCCTTCTCCTCTTGCCCCCATCACCGCCGAGGCATATTTGCCCTCTCGCATATCTTCATCCGGCGACTCTGTCTCCCCGTCTTCTCCGTCTCTGGCCCCTTCACCCTCATCACACAAGTCCTCTAAAGACTCCAACAAGATCTCCAACAAGCGCTCCAGTACAGCCACAACAACCTTAGCATCCACACCATCCACAGTCACCTCCCGCGGTCTTGCTCAACTTGCCCAGCATGATCTGATGTGGGAATGGCAGTACATGAACAGCCAGTTGGTATCCCAGCAACACTGGGCCGATGGGCTGGTCCGTCGGTTGGCTAGTCTTCAGGCCCAGCGCGACTCTGGCGAGGTCGTTAAGAAGCGCCCTGTTCAGCGCAAGATCTCTCTGCTGCAAAGCCGGCTTCATGTCTGTACCGAGCAGCAGAACAGCTTGATGATCCGTATCAACCAGCTTGCCCTGGAGATCCGCCGCCGTCAGTTCATCTTTGAAGAGTACCAGCAGCGCCTGTACGGAAACTCGGTTTTCTATCAGAGCCCCTTTCCTGGGCAGTCCCCCATGGGACCGGTTCCCGCGTTCCAGGAAGACCCCGTCATCATGATGCCCTTGGACCCGGCTTCGGTCCATCCTACTGCTGCCGCGGCGGTTTATCCTCGGACCGAAGTTTCTCATGAAAACATCGCTGCCATTTTCGCATCCTCTCAGCAGGCCGACTATCAGACGCGCGAGAACACTCCATCGCTGGAGTCTGATACCTTTTCAGACGCGGCTATCGACCAATCTGTGTCGGCCGCCGTCCTAGAGACTCCTGGTATTGGGTGCATGTCTGTTAGTTCCTGTCCTACCAGCCCCCGAATCATTCTGGGAGACAAGGACGACGGCACTCACTTTTCTCCTCTCGGTCTTGATATCTCGTCTTCCGGGAAAGCTCGTCGCCAGAGCTTCTGTGTTCTTCCGTCCACTGAAGAGTTTTCTGCCTAGTCAGTGAGATTGGGAAGGTGCCCTTCATGGGCCACTCAGGAAGGGGCTGTTTTGTTTTTTTTCTGTGTATTTCTTTGGTGCGTGTGTATATCATATTAGGGCTTAGCCGGTTAAATTGTTTTTTTGTTCAATAGGTTCTTGCTGTTTGGTTCATGGTGGTTTTCTTGCAGTCTGCTCATCGTTCTTTGTCCTGTATCTTTACCCTTTGACCTTTGCCCTCAACCCCCCCCCCCCCCTTTACCTCATATCAACTGAAAACATATTCCACGAATAGTAAACGACATAGATCAAAAGACAATATGCATCTCTACCTTTGTGTGTGTATATTCTCGCAGGCTCGGTGAGTGGAACTTCAAATCAACCTGCCTCCAACGCCAGATCTGGGTAGGTCCAAAATCTACACCCCCCATCCACTCGTGCTTCTAGTTTACTGTTCATGTTCTCCTAAGCAAACTCATCAAATTCACCATCGTCGAAGCCCAGGTCCTTTGCAGCTTGTCTTTGTTTGCCTCGTACATCGTTCGCTTCCGGGGGAGAAGGCAAAAAGGTCGAAGATGAAGAAGGCCCGGGCGGAGGTGCAAGTGAAAAGCTAGAGATATCACCACTGGCCGGTTGTTCCGTCACCTGGCGATGGGACTGTTTTCCGGCCTTTGCGCCCCATTTGACGGTAATCGTCTCTCCTTCTTTCAAGCTGTAGTCTTTCTTCTCGACCGCCGCTGCCGAACTGCCTCCCAGCCCTGAAAACTTCCCTCTGGATCCTTGGCCATTCGCACCACCGCCCTCCATTCCCAGACTCTTCCGCGCATCCTGCAAAGCCACACTGAAGTCAAAGGCTTCACTACGCTCCTCAAAACCGGCACCAAGCATGGCCTTCCGTCCCGACGGGTCTTGCACCCTGACTGCAAAGAATCGCGAGCTATCCAGAGCAGACTCTACCACTGTTGGGGCAGTGTATGGCGCCGCAGCGAATAGTTGGCCAGAAGCAGGATCTTCTAAGAGAACATCAACCTTTACGAAGTCACTACCGGCTTTTTCGTATGACGTCTCGACTATACGCAGTCTGGCGGAAAATATATGGCGGCTGGGATCGGCTGTCCAGGAGGCTGCCATTTGCCCCTTGATTGAAGCTAAAGGGGGTATGTTGTAAATGTGTACAGTGTTGGCAATATAAAGCACTCGAATAATGGCATCGGCGGGTAGCTTGTGACCAGTTGCAAGATCGATGGGATTCATGATGATTGTAGTGGAACAGAGTCAAACACTTTTGGTAAGAATGAATTGTGTAAAGATAATGTACTCAGTGGTGACAAAATAGCTTTCGCATCTGCTTTGGCCAGGATGCTAGGCCAACATTAATGAAACTTTCTGGGTGTAACAAACGTTGATGATTATGTAATCATGTGAGAATAACCTACAAATCCAGGATTATAAAACTTCGGACATTAGGCTACTTCTTGTCGTTGTTACTTCATCGGCAATCTAAACTAAACCTCATGGTGATGAGAGAAACATCACCTGGCATTTAACTTTAAAATGGCAATTCAGTATCATGAAGCTCTATAGATGACCATTGCTAGAAGTAAATGACTACGTATGTATGGTAGACTAAGGCTTACTACAACCGTTAGGGTTAGAATCTCAATGATTACTTTCTCCCTTTGCAGCAGGTGGAGGCATCGTCTCTCTTTATAGCACTAAGCTTGAAGTAATAGAAAAAAGTGACTTCATCGCTAAGATGCCTGCAGCTTGACTCACCTAAATTAGTTTGACGTCTCCTATCATTTTCCCACACTCTCAAAGTCTTTGCGCCCGTGATCCAGACCCCCCCTCCCCAAAGACATCGCGATAACGTGAACTTGACCTTTACTTGATCTTCTGATCTAATGGCGTCCACCATGCCTTCAAGTAGGTATTGATTTTTCAAATCAACAGCCAAAGCATGCATCATTCCCCTCCATCTTCAGGTATTAACAGTCATTCATTTCATAGCATCCCAGGAGCCACTGCAAATGCGGCCCAAGACGGCCGAATTTGATATTGTCGACTGCTATAACACCCTCCTCGCCGAAAATCCCGACCTGACGCAGCCCGTTGCTGCTATCGAAGCCCTGATTGCCATGCTCAATGCTTCTAGCAGCTCCACGGTCTACGAAACCCTTGAATCAACAACGCGATACGCCAACCTTCTCAAAGACGCTGTCCACAATCCGCTGCCACTCACTGCTGGTACCGACCTTTTCCAGCAGTTTCTGCTATCGTCACTTAAGCAACAAGAGGGCTCTGTGCACAACGGCTTAGCTGTGTCCTTTGATGCCCTGCGTGCTGCCCTCGTCCAGAACGGAAGTTTGTTTGCCCAGCGCGCGCGTGAGGCCCGAGACCGCATTGCTGCTGCTGGCTGGCGATTTGTTCGCGATGACGAATGTGTGTTGACCCATGGAGCTTCTAGAACAGTTTCGACCCTGTTGATCAAGGCCGCCAAAGAGTCCAAGTCCCGCAACAACGGCACTGTGCGTTTCAAGGTTATCTATGTTCGCGATGCCTGGAGAGTAAACGAAAACGACCGTATTGTCAACAAGCTGCGGGCTGAGGGAATTCCTGTTGCTGAAATCCCCAGTGCAGCCGTGGCCCATGTCATGGCCATGTTGAGACAGGTTCACGTTGTCTTTATTGGTGCTGAGGCCGTGACTCAAGACGGCGGCGTTATTTCGAGATTGGGAACTTTGCAGCTTGCACGTCTTGCGCGCCATGCAAACCCACCTATTCCCTTTTATGTGGCAGCTGAAGAGCACAAGTTCTTGCGCCGCCTGCCCAGATATCAGGACGATGCTGATCTCGGCTGCTCACAGAGCCTGCTTGATTTCACAACTGATAAGAGTAGCCACCAGCCCGAGAATCCCATTGATTGGACTGTGAGTTCCAAGCCTTTTGTCGTACCGTTCTGACCTTGATGGCTTCATACGCTCTATTACTAACACGCATGTACTGGATAGGACCACACCTACATCACCAACCTCATCACAGAGAACGGTGTCAAATCCCCAACTTACGTGACAGAACAGCTTATTGAAATCTACGGCACATTAACGCCGCAGATGATTCTAGACAAGGTTCAGTTCGGAATAACATCTGGACGATAAACAGCCATGAAACACAAAAAGAAAGTCTGCTTAGATACTAAGATGTATAATTCATTGGGTTACCCAAACAAAACCATGGAAGTACAAGTCAAAACAATGAAACTAAATACGCAACGAAACCCTCTAATGATTCCATCTTCTGTATACATGACGCCCGGGATATAAAGAGGATGCAGTTGTCAAATTCCGAACTCATTCTAGATATCACGTACAATACGAGCCCCAATCCAAGCGAACTTGTAATTGCGCTGGTACCAGTTTACACTATTTGAAATGTTAATGTTATGCCAAGCTCCCACGGGAACGGTGATTCGCAACTTACAGGGACTTTCGCCCGGCGAGACGAGGATGAGTGGCCCAAGAGCCTCCCAAGACAATGTTATGCTTTCCATCGAAGAAATCGGCTATTGGAATGTTAGTTTCTTTGTCTCATCCTAGACCACTGATATGTCCTTGAAAGTTGGGTTCTCACCAGTGAACTCAGGGTATAGTTCCATGGGTTCAAAGCCGGCGTATTTTCTGAGAGGAGTACTTGTCCACTCCCAAACACCACCCATCTCAGCTTGACCAGCCAGTTTGTTTCCAGCAGATGTCACGGAAATTGGATGCCAGTGACGGAATCCAGTATTAGTACCTCCAAGGTCGATAAAAACCCCCTCTTGAGCTGAGATGCTGTCGCCAATTGGGTCTGAAGAACACGAGTCTGATGACGAAGAGCTGTAATCGTTCCTGCGGGTACGCGAATGCATGTCAGTATGAAGAATACTGGTTCCGCAGTAAATGTTTGTCCTTACGCATCAAGAAGATTGAGATGTTTCTCATTGTCACGTTTCTTCATCTTGTTCACATGGGCATAGATGCTTCGCGTCTCTGCAAAGGTCGGGATTCTTCCACCCTGCCATGTAGCACAACCAGCCAGCTCGTCGTAGGAGGCAGAAGTAGGCCAATCAAGAGCATGTTCAAGGGGAACTGGGCCATAGAAGGTCTTTACAAACTTCCCAGCCATGAAAGAAGAAGGGAGACTGTCTGTACTGGATAAGGTCCTGTTCATAGAGAGGACCGGAGAAGCTAGTGAAGATGACGAAGAGTTCTGGATCCAGCTGGCCGGAACTTGGTCGATTCCCTGGGTGTACATGTAACGAGCGTACTGAATAATGTTGTTAGCATTACCAAGAAAGGCTTATGATGTCTTGTTGGGATATGCACCTCTTCATTGGTGATTGGCCGGCCTTTGGCCTGGAATGACTTGACATGTGTTCTGCGTTGCGGCTTTTCGTTGTCCCTGTTCTATGGTTAGTATAGAAAGAGATTCATGGTCGTTGGGGCGAATGTCTTACCATCCGAATGCTATGTCTTCGGTGCCATCTTCAGGGTCGTCAATACCTATGGTAATGGTTTGTTCAGGAATATCGTGCCATTCATTCTCGACGCGCTTGGAACGGGCATCCTGGGCCATGGCAGCAAAATCAGGCTGTACAGTGCCTGGAGGGGGTAGGGTCTTGTCACTTTGCAGTAGCATGTACAGGAAAGTCTCAATGTGCATGACTTCGTGCTCGAAGCTAGCCCAGATTGCTCTCGCGATGCTTCTAGGCATTTTGCAGCATCCATTCTCATCATAGAAGCCCTGCAGGCGAGCTCTCACCCGGCCTTGATAGGCCAAGATTTCGGCCATAGACGGCCACTCATCGGGGATTTCGGAATGGGCATGGCACAATTCTGGGTTCTCAACATCGGGGTCGATTCCCCTTTCAAATATGTCTTTGTAGGAGGCAGGGGATGTCGCAGGAGTGCCGGTGGTTTTGGTGAGCTGGATATCCAAGAACGTGGGGATGTGGCCGAGATAAAAGATGCAGGCATTTCGCAGCTTGATGGGCTTCTCCAGTAGCTGAGCGTGAGACAGCATCTTGGTAGAGATAGTGTCCCATACTTTCCACAGAGCCTCCCAGTCTGAGAGGGTGGGGGTGAAGGCTGCGGCATAGATTGGAGCAAGAGAACTGAAGGGAACGTTAGGCCTCTCAAGCAGATGAAGACCTGCGCCATTCAGAGTGCGGACTGGTTAGCAAGGCATTTCTCGTATGGGCCAAGGAAGGCACGAAGCAACCCAACACTACTGTCACGTGTCTCGATTGATGGATGGGGCGCGGATTGGCTGGCTGCAAGCAGGCACTTACCATATTCGTCTCCCTTCATCCACGAATCAGTTTGCTGCAGACCAGCAGCGGTCCATAATAAGTGAGCCTCCTTGGGGGAGTACTTGAGACTTTGCTCAACAAAAATACGGTTGTGGGGGAAAATGGTTGCACCCAGAACGGTAACTTCCTTCTTGGGGCTGTACAGTGCTTGATGGCGGCCTCCATTGTGGTCGTGCACATACTCGCCAATGACTTGCCAGTCATCCTCGTTGAACATGTCCTGGCCCAGGATGCGGTTGGCATGGCTCAGCCCATTGAGAATGAACCTGGAGAACAGTTAGTTGCTGCAGTCTTGTTTCAGACTTGGAACGTACGGTACGGTACGCCAGACACCTACTTGTGTGTAACTCCTTTGCTGTCATTGTATGCATGACTAATGATATGTTAGCAAGCCACTGCCGCCACTTCTTGAAGCGGTAGTATTCGCGCGATATCAGATGTATCTTAATGCCGGGGATGGCTTACTAGACCTTGCTGGGATTGGAGCACGCATCAATACCAATCAGCATGCGATCACCCGGTCGCAGAACCTCGCTGAAGCTGCGGAGAAAGGATGCAGCATCGGCCCGAGCAAAGTTGCCAATGCTAGAGCCCATGTGAAGTATGGTCTTTTCACGCGTTGCAAGGCTTGGGGTTTTGAGCCACTCTAGGCAGTCATCATATGTGCCCCAGAGACCACAGACAGTCACATGGTTGAACTCGGGAAGCTGATTGATGGTCCTCTCCAGCTCCGGGCGCGAGAGATCGAGGGCACAGTAGTCGACATTTTTCCCGATAGCCTCAAAGGCCTCGAGAAGCAGCCGCACTTTTCTGAGATTTCTGTGCCGTGTTAGCTTTCATTATGCGTGTGAACAAACATCCGGAGAAAAGCACAAACCCGCTGCCCAATTCAATGATCATAGAACCGTCGGGGACCTTATCGGCAATCTCTGCCGAGTGATGCTTCAGCAGTTCAATTTCGTAGCCGGTGAGATAGTACTCCTCGAGATAAGTAATCTATACAAATCATTAGTATCTACGTGTCAGGACACCGGAAGCCTCTTCGGGAAAGAACGGTACCTCTTCAAAAATGCGCAGGCCAAGCTCATCGTATAGAATTGTCGTGGGAAGCTGAAGTTTGCCAATCTCCGGCTTAAAATTCTGCAGAATCTCATCGCGAAGATTCGCCTCGACAAGGCATCGGCGGATGTCCTTTATTCTCTTTGGGTAGGTGGCAGCCGGATGCGATACGGATGGCTCTCCGCGGCCAGATTGAGCAAGGGCGGCCTGTTGAGTCCATGGGACTACTGCCGGGTGGGTGATGACTGAAGGCATGGCGAGCACTGGGACTGGGACTGGGACTGGGACTGGGACTGGGACCGAGACTGGGACTGGGACTGGATGTCTGGTACGGAATCTCTGGGATTGGTACTGCAACTGCAACTGTAACTGCAACTCAGATTGAAACTCTCACAGACCAAGACTTATATTCGTCTAATAATAGTAACAAAGAATATTGACAGCACTTGAAGCAGAAAGAATCAACGGCAAGACGAGGGCAGATGTGGACGGAATGAGCTTCTTTATATGGAGAGCTAGAGCCGGACTTGAACCAAGCTTCTACTCGGGGCGTGTCTATAACAGCATTCAGCGCTAGAACCTTACATAAGCCAGCACAAAAACGAAAACTTGAATGGATAGGTGGGGATGGAGAGAAGGGGAGGGGGGGGGGGGGGGGGGGGGTGCATCGCACTGATCAGTCGCTTCATAGCTGTTTACAGTTTACTTCTTCTTTTGTCAAGTCCAAAGATTCAACAGGCCTGTTTCTTTTTTCTTTAATTTACTGCTCCTATTGCAGGGGATGTGTTATTGCTTACTCCACGTAGGCAACAAAACAAACGACACGACGTCGTTCCAGCTTGGAACTCAGAGCTCAGGCTCGGGCTGAACGGTAAAATGGCCAAGTGGGGAGGGCGTTGGCCCGAGTTTCCGAACTTCAGGTACATTCATCTTTATCTACGTTCACGCATAGCTCGAAAAAGTACCTTTGCTTTCGGCCGCTCTCTGGCAGTACGCAATGGCTGGCCTGATGTGAGATTGCCCCGATGGCAAACCTGGCGAAGTTCAGACTGAGCAATCTCTGTCTCCAAGCTTTGCCGGCTTTAGTAAGAATGACTGATGGCTTGATGCCAGCAAGCATCTCAACAGCATCCGTCCTGCTCTTGTCGGTATAGCTCTAGAATTGACCAGGAAACAGGTTGTTTGCACCAAAACAAGAGAAGCTTGAGCACCAGTTCTGTTTTCACTTCCCAAACAGCTGTCTGGCCACATATCGCAAGGCGTGACGACTCCAAACTTGCTCAAGTCACATACGGCCAAGCCTCGTAAAAAAGAAACAGCAATCTGGCACAACATTCGGCTCCCGCCGATCCATCTCTGCCCACAGCGCCCTTCTCCATGAATAAGAGAATATGTCAGCATAAAAAAAAAAAAGCACAATCCTTTGCGGACGACGCTTGTTTCTTTGACTGATGACCAAGCCACTCTTCACTCTGTCTCTCCAGCTGTGACGTAGTGGAGAAGGCTCTGATTGGATGTCTGTGGTCTGGACACAAGCTTTGGTGAGGTTGTTCGGGCCGCTTCCCCAATAACACAGACGAGCCAACCATCAAACATGTCCGTCTGAACGAAGGGTCCAGGGCACTTTGAGGACCGTGGGAGGACAGAGAAAAGGAAGTGGACAAGGAATGGCGGTAGACATGTACCAATGTACACGCACAATGCCCACAATTCAGACAATGGACTCGGGGGATTGGCAGCGCAGGCCAAGTCCATCCTTGTGTTTCGTTCTCGTCGGTAAAAGCCAAGACTTTCTTTCTGGCATTGTTTTCCCTTGTTTGCTTTCGTGTGTTGGAGTGCCTGTCGTGAACGTCCGTCCTTACTCGCTTTCCCCGCCTTGGTCGGGCCTATGGCTTCGGCTGTAACTGCGGCCGTGCTGCAACCACAGCTCCCTTAAACAAGGCGGCACGGTCACGAGCTCTGCTGGCAATACTGAAGGCTGCAAGAGCGGGAATTTCTTTTAAACTGATGTGCGCGTCCGGTGTAACGGGTTATCGTGTGACTAGATGATTATTCTCCGCTATGAATAAAGAAGAAGCAAGCGAAAAGTTAATAGGAATACAGGGGAACAGGGGAACGGGGCAACCCTAGCCCACATCATCCATCCATCACACTGAGCCACACCGTTCACTGCACTGTTGCCCACTGTACCGCTCACTGTACTGCCGTCCACAGCAGTCACAAACCTTTGATCAACTTTCATGACCCCCACGCCCAACTCTGCCCACTCACCCACTCAGTGGGGCTCGGTGCTTTTGTCCCTGTCCATTTCTTGCTTCAGTCACCTGACAGTGTCTGACGTGGGGCAGCTTTTGCTTTTTTGCTCCCTTCCCTCGCCACCTTCTGCCATGGCGGTGAGGTGAGGTGAGGTGAGGTGAAAAAGCCTGGACACGGTAAGACCAGGTAGCATAAGTCCTCGAAACTGTTGGCAAGGCAAACACTGAAAGTAGGTTGAATCTGGATTTGAGCAACAAGATCAAGAGATCAAGATGCCATGTGCCTCCTGCACACCACCTTTGGCCGTCAGCAGCATAGGAACCCTCTTTTTTGCCGGGCTCCGCCATTAATGCCAGCTTATTTCTGGTTGACCAGGATTCCCCAGCAAAAGCCCAGACAATGACACTGCAACTTGCCCAATCAAACATGGTGCATTTTCCTTCTCATGCACCTCTCCATCTAGCCATCTGGAGCAACCAAACTGGCCACCATCACCACAACTATCGCTACGGCGCAGCGCGATATTATCAGCTGGCTTAACCAGCATCTGGCATCTGCCTTGATGGAGAAACAGAAATTACTACTATAGGCCCCCCTTGCTCCTTCCGCGTTAAATACTTTTCCTGGAGTCACAAGACGCCCCATGTCCTTTCCTGCCCCCCTCCCCCCTCCCCCCCAACCACGTAGCGCATACGCACATATGTACGGATTGTAGACACACACATACACATGAGTGCCTAGACCACGAAGATAGTATTTCACAATCCCACCTTCCTAAGTCTGCAAAGACTGCAACTGAGCTGACTGTACCTTCCTTGCATAAAGCCCCCCC
>JADILG010000085.1:26377-48412 GCA_017591655.1 Thielaviopsis populi | reverse complement strand
TGACCCGGGTCCCTATTCCCCTCCCCCCCCCCCCCCCCCCCCCCCCCCCCCCTCCCCCCCCCCCTCTCTCTCTCTCTCTCCCTGTCCATAGCCACTAACCCTCTACCGCAGCCACCATCGAAATCCTCTACCACGCCGTCATCATCGTCTCCTGCCGCCTCCCCCGCCCCGGCGGCCTCACCACCACACGCTCCATCCCGCCGCCATCAGCCAACGCACGCCGCTCGCTCGCCGCCGAGCGCATTTCATCAGCCATCAGCCGCTACAGCATCACGCCCATCATCTTTGTGCCGTACGCCATCTCGCTGTCGCTCAGCGTCGAGTACCGCAAGATGCGCCACACGCGCCTGCCCATGTTCCGCGCGCGCTCGCTGGCCGCCTTCCGCTACAACTGCGCGCTGCTCAAGCAGTACGCCGACCGCTTCTGGAACGCGCGCATCCTGGCCGGCCTGGGCGAGAGCGTCATCCGCGAAATGGACCGCGTGGCGCCCGACGGCGCCGAGATCGAGGCAGCCATGACAGAAAGGGAAAAGGATGTTTCGGAGCCGCCGATCCAGCCGCCACATTTGCATTCGCATTCACATTCACATGTACATGCGCAGTCGCAGTCGCAGTCGCGTCCGCAGTCGCACCCGCCACCACAACAGTCGCCATTACACTACCAGCACCAGCACCAGCACCAGCACCAACACCCACAGCCCCCCCCGACGCTGCCGCCGCCGCTGCCGCCACACAACACGCACACCCCGCCCCAGTCCATGCCGGCGCTCCCGCGTCTTCAGCTACCGAGCATGCAACCGTCGTCCATGACCAACCACTCGTCGGGCATGGGCCTGGGTGTAGGCATGGGCTCTCTGGAGACCGCCGAGCCTGACTCGGCCCAGTTTGATCTTGACATATGGAACAGCTTTGGGCCTGATTTCAATCTCGACGCCGTGGATAGTGCATTGGAAGCTAATCTGGATGTTGCGCTGCCCATCAAGTGGGATTGGATGCCTGAGATGGCCTGAGGACGGCGGTAGCTAAGCGAGACGAAGAAAGCAAGACAGCGGTCGAGGGACCAACAAAAGAGACCACCACAATACCAGGCGAGGTCACACCAGCCATCAACAATACACACACACACACACACACACACACACCAGACACCATTCCGCGCGACAGGCATCTACAGCAAGATGGCCGTCATGCCCAGAACAGCCGACGTTGAGCTCAGCGCCGCCCGGCCCAGGTTCAGCACACCCCAATCATCCACCAGTCTGCGCGCGCGGTCTTCCACCGCATGCACCTCGTCCGCGGGGCCGTTGCCGTTGCCGTTGCCGACTGCCTCCTTCTCCTCCCCGTTCCTCCTCTTCGCCTGCACTCGGGCCTGGCCGTCGATGCGCTGCGCAGCCATGGCCAGCAGCTCGCGGTTGGTAGGCATCATGAAGACGTACGTGTACGGCACGATAGCTATGGCCAACACGCCAGCGGCCAGCAGCAGGCGGCTGCGCAGACGGCCGCCGAGCGCATAGGCCAGGCCGAAGAAGCCTAGCGATGTGGAGATGACGGCGGGGCGGAAGACGGCCATGCCGCTGTGGAAGGCGCTGCGCCATTGCTTGAGCATGACGTCGGTCGGGGCGTCGAGCAGGCGCGGGGTGATGAAGGTTGACATCATGAGGTTGCCGCTGGCCAGCGCGGTGGCGAGGAAGACAATGGAGCCTTTGGCCAGAGTGAGGAGGCGGTTGGAAGGGGACATGATGGAGTGAGTATATGAAAAAGGAACAATGAGAAAAGAGTCTGGATTTAGTTTGTAAGTAAGCGATATGTAGTATAAGCGTGCGGTAGTTGTAGATGGAGGGAGAGCAAAAGAAAGCCGAGGACAGCAGAGAGGATCGCAGAGAGAACAGCAGCACAAGATGACAGAAAAAGGGAGGGGAAACAAACCAAAAAATGCAAGCCAGGCACGCAACCAAAAGAACGCCCGCAAAAAAAAAAATACAAAACAAAAACAAACAACCCCCGAGACATGAGATTATGTCATATCGGAGCTTCTTTTTGCCGATGTTCCGTGCCAATCGTCCAATCACCGCCGTCCAAGCCACGTGCACCAGACCAAGTCGAGTCCCACGGCGACCCGCGTGTCTTGAGAGGGAATATAGCTGTCTGGCCTCTAGCTCCCAACGCAATAGCTGTCTTGGCCTCTAGCTCTCAAAATAACAGCGGCCTGGCTGCCTGACGCTGACGCTGCATATCCCAATGGCAGTAGCTGCACTGCTCATCGTAGATCGACCACTGTAAATGTGAGATCTTCCCGCTCAATCACGTGCCCCATGGGTTTGTTGCATTTGGTGTAGATGTTGTCGATGGAGTGCGGGTGGAAGGTGGCCGTTTGTCTGCAGTCGAGGATGTGGTCTTTGCCGGCCGGGTCGGTGAGTCGGAAGATGCCGTATCTAGACGACGCAGATTCGCCAGTGTTAGAATCTAGCCGGAATGTTATATCATCAAGAAGAACAAGGAGAACAAGAAAGCACTTACGATGGCTCCGACGTCGGCGCACACACTATCGCAATCGCCTCGGGCAGACCGGCCTGGTACGACGCGTGCGTGTGCAAGTCGCGCGAGCTCATAAAGCATGTCTGCGTGGGATGCGTGTGGATCCAGCCATAGCACACCAGATTGTACTTTTCCAGGTGCTCGTAGATGGCCAGCTCGTTGACCGTCTCGCACGTGTCCGACGTGCCGACCTGCTCGGGCACCAGCAGCTCGTGGATGTACAGCGCGCCGTTCTGCGGCGCACCGCACAGCATGCCGCAGGTCTCAATGCAGCGGCTGGTGTTGCTCCGCGCCAGCGCCACAAAGGCCTTGCGCAGGCCTGACGGCAGGAACATGGGCCGCAGGGGCTCGCCGCTCTCGAGATACGCGCCCGGGGCAAATACAAACTCGGGCTCGTCTAGCTTGGGCTCGGGCGCCATTGCGACTTTGGGCGGCCGTTGCGGCTGAGGCGCGGCTGTGGTGTCGAGCTCCATCTTGCGGGGCACAATGGGTGGCGGTGCTCTGTTGTTGGCAAAGAGGTCGAGGGACATGGGGTTGGAGGGCGCTATGGAGTCACGGAGGGCGTGTACGGTGTCGTAAGGCCGCACGGGCACCGGGGCCTCGACTGGTTTCCGCAAGGGTGTTGCCATGCGCACATCGGTGTTGCGCTCAACCTCATACTTGGGCGGCAGCTGTGGCGGCAGCCGCGGCGGCAGGGACGAGGAGCTTTGTATGGGGGTCTCGGAGGGGAAGTCCACGGGCTGGGACTTGGACACTGCAGGATATGAATAGGCGGCTGCTGATGCAGATGGCACGGGAAGCGCAGACGGAGCTGGGGCGTCCCGCGTCGAAAAGTCGAGGTTGCGGCGCGCAGCTAGCATCTGTTGCTGAAAGGCGTCGTCGTCCATCTCGGCAATGCGCCGTTGCTGTTCGACCGATGGTTTCTGCGGCGGGGCGTGGACAGACGCGGACCACCGCATGCCGTCGCTGCCGTACCGCTCGACGGGCCGCGCGCTCTCGTTGTCGCGGCGTTGCTGGACGGCGCGGCCCACGCGCATAGCCAGCTCCAGATTCTCGGTAGCATCTATCACACGGACGTTCTTGCGGGCGTTGGGGTCGAGGATCTCACGGAACATGTCCCGCTGGGTTGGAAACTTTTGCAGACTCTGGGGCTTCGCTTGGGGCTGCATGCGCTGCCACTCATTGTATTCTTCCTCGATCTTGGGCTTAAACTCCTCCATCAGTTTCAGCACGGTGGGCAGTGCCTTTGTCAGCGGGCGGTACAGCTTCTTGCTTTCGGCATCTTTGAACTCGGGGTGTGACGGCAGAATCTGGAGGACGAGCATGGAGTGTCGGTAGAGGTAGAAATAGGCGCGGCGGAAATCATTGTCTCGGGCGGCGAAGACAGCCTGGGCACAAGGGGGGGGGGGGGTTAGCATGGGAGGAGAGAGGTAGAGAGTAGGAGCGGAGAGGGAGAGGTAGAGGTAGAGAGTGGAAGGGGTAGAGAGAGACTGGGTGGCTGTAGTCGTGCGTGGATAGTGGGTAACAAACCTCTTGATACAGGGCCTTTGTTGACCGCACCCAGTATTTGAACTGCAGGTTAGTGTTAAAGTTAAAGTTCTCCGAGGCCTTGGTGATCTCCTTGACACTCAGAGGCTGGCCCTGTCTCATAATTGGGCGGTCCATCTGTGGCCGGACGCGTGGCTGCAGTCAAGCCAGGAAAAGCAGGGCAAACAGGACAAACAGGACAAAGAAGAGAAAAGCCGCGCTGCAAATAACAAGCACAAGAGTTGCTTCAATGGCCCATGGTGTGCGCGTGAGGATATCGCCAGCTCGCTCACTGTAGGCTGAGGACTGTAGAGTGTAGAGTGTAGAGTGTAGGCTGTACAGTGTACAGTGTACAGTATAGAGGTAGAGTGTACAGTGTAGGCTCAAGGCCAAGGGTCAAAGCTCTGGGCTCGAGACGGTCCGGACCCCACATTTCACAAGTCCTTATCTTATCGCACCGCGCCAGCCCCACTCTGAGCCCATCGCGTGTAGCATTGGTTGATGTAACCCTAACACATGTCATGCTGTGATCTTGACTTGTATGCATTACATCACACGTGCTGCTATGGTGTTCTATTGCCAATTTATTACGCTGCCACGGGCCGTTGTGCCTGCGCCTGCGCCTGCGCTGCTTGCGCGCTGGACTGCACCTGAATGATTTCCGCCTTCTTAGCCTCCATCTTGTCCTGGATCTCCTTGATTTGAGTCTCGACTCTCGAGCTGTAGCCGGCAGTAGTAGTTAGTAACGCTGTTTGCTGTTGAGCCACGAGGGCCTTGGGCACACCTGAGGGCACTCCCAAAAGGCACAACGTAGCCTTAGAAACTCGCATTGCGCGCTTGGGAAAACGCCCGTCTGCCAAAAGGAAGTAGCACTCACATCTCGCCGCTGATAAAGTCCAGGCGACCCGACACCGTGTTCTCGGCCTCAAACTTGTCCTGCTTCAGGAGAACAGGACCAACGGTCTTGTAGATGACATCGTCGTCCTTGAGTCTCTCAAACTCCTAGAGTATGCTGTGGTTAGACTAGATACAAGACGAAAAGCCAATTGCAATCAGGATTGCAGGCCGGGGCGGGGGCGGGGACCACCTACTGCCTGCACAGTCAAGTTCTCCTGCTTCTGGCTGTCCAGCTTCTGGCGCGCAGCTACCTTCTCTTGCAGATCTAGCCAAAGCGTTAGTGACAAGAAACCTCCGCGGGCTGATAGCTAGCGGAGAGCAGCATACCCTGCTGCAGCTTCTGGAAGTCGTCGGAGAGAGCCTGCAGCTTTGCCTGAAGAGCGTCCATTGTGGGCGATGGGTGTGTCGGTGTGTCGGTGTGTCGGTCTGTAGGCACGAGGAGCAATGCGCGGATACACAAAAAAAGAAGACAACACTGGTCTGGTAGTATGGCGGTGATTTCGGGTGTCCGTTTGTCCGTCCGTCTGTCTGTTACCTTGCGGTTGGCTGGGCGCTGCCGTGGCCGTGTGGTCTGGTGGGGGGTGGGGGTGGTGAAAATCTCAAGTGGGGCCGTGTAACTGGCACAAACAGGAACGTGGCAGCAGACAAATTCGCACCCCCCCGCCAGCTAGTCCCAGGCCACCGGGTGCCTATCCCAGCACCGCATCACGTGCTGTCAGGGCCCAGGGTCTACCAGGGCTCCTAGGGTTTGACGTGTGCCTGACCCTGACCTGGCTTGGCCTGACTTGACCTGGCTTGACGAACAACTGATGGGATCTTGTTGTGGGGTAACGAGTTATTGACGCCCGCGCTGATTGTTGACTTTGCATTGCCGTTGATTGCTGCAACTTTTGCCCTTGATCCGTTTCCCCCGAGCTCCTCCATCTTGCCAGCAAAAGCCCGATTCTGGCTGTGCCCGTCCTGGCCTGCGAACACATCCTGCATCTTCTGGTCCACGCTCTCCGCTCTACGCTCTACGCTCTACGCACGCCCATCTCAGTCCGAGTCTCAGTCTCCTCATCTCACCACGATCCTCATTCTCGCCCATCACCGCCATCATGTCCAAAATCACCGATTTCCTCGGCCGCGCCATTGAGACCGTCAAGAGCGCCATCGAGGCCGACAATGCCCAGGAGTACGAAAAGGCCCTCAACCTCTACACCAAATCGCTCGAGCTGTTCGTGCTGGCCATAAAATGGGAAAAGAACCCCACATCCAAGGAAATGATCCGCAACAAGACTGCCGAGTACATGGACCGCGCCGAAAAACTCAAGACATATCTCAGTGAAGAAAGCAAGGGCGGCGGGGGCGGCGGCAGCGGAGGCGGCGGCTCGGGCAAGTCCGCACAGGCCATGGGCAGCAACACCTCGGGCGGCAAGGGCAAGGCTGACGATGACGAGGAGAATAAGAAGCTGCGCAATGCCCTGAGCAGTGCCATCCTGCAGGAACGCCCCAATGTGCGATGGGACGACATTGCCGGCCTGGAGAGCGCAAAGGAGACCCTGAAAGAAGCCGTAGTGCTGCCCATCAAGTTCCCCAGTCTGTTCCAGGGCAAGCGACAAGCCTGGAAGGGCATTCTGTTGTATGGCCCACCCGGCACGGGAA
The DNA here is from genome assembly GCA_017591655.1 of Thielaviopsis populi. Taxonomy (NCBI): domain Eukaryota; kingdom Fungi; phylum Ascomycota; class Sordariomycetes; order Microascales; family Ceratocystidaceae; genus Thielaviopsis; species Thielaviopsis populi. The sequence continues at coordinate 41,809 of JADILG010000085.1, read as the reverse complement.
AGAGTTATCTGGCCAAAGCCGTGGCGACCGAGGCCAACAGCACCTTCTTCAGCGTCAGCAGTTCCGATCTGGTGAGCAAGTGGATGGGTGAATCCGAACGGTAGGTCGACCAAGTTAATGTCCAATGTCAAATCAACACCCCCTCTCTCCTCCTCCCCCCAATCTTTGTCCTGTTCTCCTCTAACTCATCCGGCCCCATGCAGTCTCGTCAAGCTCCTCTTCAACATGGCACGTGAAAACAAGCCCTCGGTCATCTTCATCGACGAAATCGACGCCCTGTGCGGCCCCCGAGGCGAAGGCGAATCCGAAGCATCGCGCCGCATCAAAACCGAGATGCTCGTTCAAATGGACGGTGTTGGCAACGACAGCAAGGGCATCCTGGTGCTGGGTGCCACCAACATCCCGTGGCAGCTGGATGCCGCCATCCGCCGTCGCTTCCAGCGCCGTGTCCACATTGGCCTGCCCGATGCCAACGGCAGAGCGCGCATGTTCAAGCTGGCGGTTGGCGAGACCGAGACAACACTGCAGCCAAACGACTACAAAGAGCTGGGCCACCTGAGTGAGGGCTTCTCAGGCAGTGATATCGCCAACGTGGTGCAGAGCGCCCTGATGCGGCCAGTCCGCAAGATTATGCAAGCAACCCACTTCAAAGAAGTGAGGCCTCCCCAACACCCCATCACCACTCTGCGGTATCCGTTTACTAACAGGTCCCCCCTCCCTTGCTTCTCTAGCTCACCATTGACGGCAAGCGCCGCCTAACGCCGTGCTCACCCGGCGATCCCGAGGCCCGCGAGATGACGTACAACGACATCGAGTCCGACGAGCTGCTTGCACCGCACGTTGAAGTCAAAGACTTCCGCATGGCCCTCAAGGACTCGCATCCGACCGTTGCCCAGGATGACGTGGCGAAGCAAATCGAATGGACGAACGAGTTTGGCAGCGAGGGCGCATAGAGTGGTCTTGTCAGCTCCTCCTTTTCCTGCTCCTCCACTATACAAGTTGAGGCAGTATTTTGCGCGTGGTTTTTTCTTCTTTCTTTTCTTCATGATTTCGCGGTTGACTAGCTCTCTCTCTTTCTATTTTTTTTCTTGTTTTATTTTTCTTTGTCTGTAATGTCTTGGTCTTTATGACGAGCGCGGTTCTTTTCTATCTGCTTTTTGTTTCTTTTTTTTTTTCCTTTCTTGAACGTCATCTGGAGTCCGGGGCAGAGATGAATGGCCATCATTGCGGGGTTGCTTCAGTATCTGGAGGGGTAGACACCCGGAACATACAGTCTCTAAATCATACAACGCAAATGTGAATCTGTGCATCTGCACATGAGTGCATTCTCTACTATCTGCACAAACTTGTTTGTTGGTCTGTTTCAAAACGCCAAAATATATTTTCCGGCAGCGGTTCGCCGTATGAACTTGCTCTGAGAGTCAGTCTTCCATCAAGTAACAACTGACGGCCGCGTGGCCCAATGGCAAGGCGTTTGACTACGAATCAAAAGATTGTGGGTTCGAATCCCATCGTGGTCAGTTTAATGTTTTCTTTTTCTTTTGTGTTTTTGGTTTTTTTTGTTTCCCGTGCATCGTGAAGAACACAACATTTGTCTGCGTAGGTACACACAAGGCACATTCTGTTTGCTGTTCCTTGATCATTTTTGACGTGTCGACATTAGGGTTATTGGACGCGTTCCCTTTCTTTCTTATCATTTTCATTTTTTTCCATATGCTATGTATGCGATCCTAGACATGCGCTTTGTTTTGCTACTGCATAATGATGCGTGCCTCGTACTCTTCTTGCATGCTCAACATGCATCACAGCAACCAAACATGACTTGAACGTGACGTGACGTGACGTGACCCTTCAAAACCTCAAAATAAAAAAGAATCTTTTGCCTGAACTCCAGAAGAAAGAAACAAGAATATGCCAGCACCGGAATAAATAAAAAAACAACACACAAGGAAAATAATACCGACGGGGTGGATGGGGAGGGGATGAGGTGAATGAGTGAATGAGGAGGAGCAGAGAGAAGGACAGAAATATGATGAGGGCGCGGGCGCGGGCGCGGTAACAAATGACCCCAAACAACCGAGAGCAGCAAACAAGCAAGCCAATGCGCAAGGAAAGAAAACAGTCGCAGAGAGTGAAGGAGGGAGGGAGGGAGAAAGAGACAACAGAGAGACGGCAGAGAGACGGCAGACAGCCGAGCTTACTCTTTGGACTTCTTGGACTTCTTCTTCTCCTTCTTGCTCTCACCCTCGTCGCCGCCCATACTCTTGCGCTTCTCCTTCTTCCCCTTCTTCTCCTTCTTCTCTTTCTTGTCCTTCTTTTCCTTCTTTTCCTTCTTCTCCTCGGCGGCGGGCGCCTCATCAACGTCCATGGCATCGTCATCGCCGTCCTCCTCGCGACGGATATCCTCGATAACACCGTCCTATGCGACGAAAAAAAAAGAAACACAAGAGGTTAGCAAACAGGCAAAATAAAGAGAGCCAGCTAAACTGCGGGCAGTACAGATCACGGGACAGCGCGCAAAACTTACCATCACATCAGCGTTCTTGGAAGGCTTCTTGCCCGTAGCGTAAAACTCCAGGCGGTCCTCGACCTGGGTCTTCAGAGCCTCACCAAACTTGGTCGAGGGCTCTCCTGAAAAGCAGTCGATACGGCTGGCAATCGAGCACTTGTTGGCCAGGTATCTGGATATCCGGCCCTTGTGGCGCGTGCCGGCCTTGCCAATGAAGCTGCTGTGGTACAGGATACCGTACTTGGGCGTGTTGCCCTTGGTCTTGAGAGCACGGAACAGCGCCTTCTCAGCACCAATGATCTGCAGGGTGGAGGCGGGGTACTTGGCCAGGTTAGACAGCGAGCCGGCCTGCGAGATGAGGCGGGCAGCGACGGTGGTGCCGATCAGGGTCTTGAGGTTGGGCGCAACGACACCCATCTTATTGTCGAGGTAGCTGGAGGTGTAACGGCGGGCCTCGGCCTGCTCGACAATGGCCTTGGCAAAGGACTGCACCATATCCATGTCGACCTGGGAGATCTTGGGACCCATGGACGACTGGGCCAGGTCGATGATGGCCTGAGCCTTGGCCTCGTCGTCGTCGACGTACTTGGCAATGTCGTGCAGACGGTCCTGGGTCAGGGTGCTCTTGTCGCCAATTTCCAGCACAAGGCGCGAGTAGGTCAGGTTGTCCGAGACAATGCTCAGCAGCTCGGGGAAATGGTGGCCGTACCACTCGCGCACACGCATGAAGAACTGGTTGACCGACTTGTCCTGGAACTCGACGGTCGAGCTGGCCTGGATAACGTGGTTGTCATGGCGGGTGGCGTTGAACTTGACCTTGGAACGCGAGGCAGCGTGGGCCATGGCGCGCGAGGCGTCCATGGCCTCGTCCTCGCGGATATCGCTCAGCAGCTTGCTGGCAAACTCACGGACACCGCGGAACAGCTGGTCAACAGCCTCGGAGGTCTCGGTGGTCTCACACTCAATACCGGAGAAGGCACCCTTGATGGCGTTGGCGACAACCTTGTCGGTAACACCAACGGTAACCTTGCTCTTCTTGCCGGAAGTCTGGGGAAGGGCAGCCTCAAGGACGGTCTTGAGGTAGTCGGGCATGCCACCCTCGGTGACCATCTGGACGTTTTCGTAGGCCTGGACATGGCCGCTGTAGAAGAGAAAGAAGAAAAAAGGGGGCGGTTAGTATAGAGACTAATGAAGAAGCGGCCGTGTGAAGAAGAGAGGAAGAGAGGATGTATGTGCATGCAGTACAGTACGGTGCAGGGCAGGGCAGAACAATGCTCAACACCATCACCGTCTCTCTTCCTCCCCTGCGAGGCTTGCTTGCTGTTGTCCCCCCGAATCTGCAGGCGCATGATTCGGCGACCACAACCAAGAGCGCGGCTGGTGGTGTCTTGTCTTACTGGAAGGGGGAGAAGTTCTCCAGGCGAATCATCTTGCCAAACTTGGCCAGATCCTGGAAGGAGTCCTGGTTCTCCTTGTTGCGAAGCGCAACAGTGTCGACCTGGTGGACGACCTTGAAGAGGGCATAGCCCAGGACGGAATCGTAAAGAAGGTAATCGACCTGCGTCATCGTGGCGGTATTATCGACGGCGGAAGCCTCTGTACTGGTAAGGAAGAACTGAACAGCAAAAAAACAACAGGGCAGAGGCAATTAATTCTTGTCGCGAATCTGGGATCGCGGGTTTGTTTGGACAAGAAAAAAATACGCTGGATTATTCAGTTGAGCGATTGAAGCTTTGAGGCGTCTCGAAAAATTCAAAGCAGCCAGCAATTTTTTTTTCTTGGGCCCACTTTGCGATAGCGCTCGACGAGTGATAGAGCGATAAGCGCAACCGGCTCAATACCGGTAGAACCGATAATGCGTGCTGAGTCAGCCATGTGTCTGCACACTTTTGGCGCCGTCCGAGGTCTGTGAGGAAGCGACGACGGACTGGATCGATGAGGATGGACAGACTCTTGCAGGCTGCATGATGCAAATCCATTGTTAGGAACAAAGTCACAAAGTCACAAAGTCACAAAGCCCGGAAGCACAGATTCTTTGTCGAGTGGAGATGCCCCTCGGCCTGGGCTGATATGATTGCTGCCTCTTGTTGTTCTTGGTTTGCTGCCGTGTCGGCCCTGCAGCAAGCATCCGGCTCTGTATCGAGTCTGCCTGATGCTAAGACCGACGACAACCTCACATAGCCCCGCCCTCCTCTTCAGAGAGCTGCCAGCAGCAGCCAAGGTCCTTGCTGGTCGCAAGACTTGGCGATCCAATGAGGGCGTAGGGGCCATGTGTAAGCTTCTTCGGCAGCTAATGCAAGATGAGGGGTTTCAATGGGCCAGCGAGGCGAGCCGATGGAGCAAGCTCGTCGGAGACAATGGCAGGCAGAAACCTGTAGGCATGTGTGGCTAGCTATAGCCAAGCTGACGATGCATACAATGCATCATTAATGTCCGCATGTACATAGGTACATGGGTACATGGCTACATAAGTACATGTGCATTCATCACAACCGGCTATTTAAATAGAAACTGCGTCCCCATGAACTGTGGTAGAGCAACTGCCTCATGCGTCTTCCGCTGTAGCCTTGTTTTCACTCTCCTTCTTTCTCTCTCAACATCCAGCATCCTTCCCTCTTCAAACGGCCGTGTTGATACCTGCACATCTGGCATTTCTCCCCGCACTTGGCCTTCTCATCTTGCTTTGGCCTCCTCCACACCCAGTCATCACCATCACCATCACCATCCTCACAATCATCGTCTCCACCAAGCCACCAAAATGTGTGACGGTCCCCGCTCCGTTGCCTACTTTGTCAACTGGTAAGAAATCACGAGTTTCGGCACAGCATGCAAGTCCCTTCTCTCTAACCCTATCGTCACAGGGCAATCTACGCGCGCAAGCACCGCCCCCAGGATCTGCCTGTCGAGAATCTCACTCACGTTTTCTACGCCTTTGCCAATGTGAGACCAGAGTCTGGCGAAGTGTACGTTAGCACCATCCCCGAAATATGAGCTGCATCGCTAACGCTGTGTAACAGATACATGACCGACGGCTGGGCCGACACCGACATTCACTGGGAAAACGACTCATGGAACGATAGCGGCACCAACCTGTACGGCTGCATGAAGCAACTCAATATTCTCAAGCAGCGCAACCGCAACCTCAACATCCTCTTGTCTGTCGGTGGCTGGACCTACAGCTGCAACTTTGCTGCTCCGGCCGCGACCGAGCAGGGACGCAATACCTTTGCCGACAGCTGTGTTGACATTCTCAAGAACTTGGGCTTCGATGGAATCGACATCGATTGGGAGTATCCCCAGAATGCACAGGATGCTGCCAACTATGTGGCACTACTTCAGAAAGTCCGCGAAAAGCTTGATGCCTACTCTGCCACCGTCGAGGGCAATCCCCATTTTGAGCTCACTGTGTGTTGCCCCGCTGGCGCTACTCAATATGAGAAGCTTGATATTGCCGGCATGGACCAGTACGTGGACTTCTGGAACCTGATGGCCTACGACTATTCTGGCTCGTGGGACCAGACGGCCGGCCATCAGGCCAACTTGCGCCCGTCCCACAACTCGCCAGCATGCACCCCCTTTTGCACGGAAGCTGCAGTAAACTACTACCATGACCACGGCGTGGCCAAAAACAAGATCGTCATAGGAATGCCTCTGTATGGTCGCGCCTTTGAGAACACTGATGGCCCGGGAACCCCCTACAATGGAGTGGGTGATGGCAACTGGGAGCGCGGAGTATATGACTACAAGTCTCTGCCTCTGCCTGGTGCCCAGGAGCACGTAGACCATGATATCACGGCCTGCTACTCATACGACCCCGCAAAGAGAATGATGGTGACGTACGACAATGTCCACGTAGCTCGCCAAAAGGCCGAGTACATCAAGGCTACCGGCCTGGGTGGCGGTATGTGGTGGGAAAGCAGTGCAGACAAGTCCGGGGAGGAGAGCCTGATCAACAATGTCGTCCAGGTCTTTGGTGGCCCGGATAGCCTCCACAAGAAGCAAAACTGCGTCAGCTACCCACACACCAAATACGACAACCTGCGCAGCGGTTCTATTAACTAGGGAAAAAAAGATCCAAAGCCAAAGAGACGCAATGTGCTTGCTGAGTGGTGGTGCCGTTTGTGCGCCAAGTACAGGGAGACTTGCAATTGGTTCCACCAAAGCTGCTGCTTCTGCTGAAGCAGCCTGGCGTTTTTACAAGCAGCCAAATGTACAAGGTGGTCTACATACACATAGCTAGCTACAATGAGAAATGAGTTTCCAAGTCTACGTACCAACTATTCCGCGACAACATCACCTCAAGTTGACTGTCGGACCTCCAGAACCCTATCAAGTACAATGTCTACAATGTCTACACACACACACACACACACACTAGCCAAGGCAGCAGAGGCGCTCACAAAGTGTCGTCATCATTTAAATTCAAACACTAAACGCCGAACCAAGGCAGTCATTCCCATGAAGTCATCCTATCCCAAATTCTGTAAAATTTTTACTTTTTATTCTTGGAAGATACTTAGTTCTTCTCGAAGACGTAGGTCAGGTGGCAACGGCCGCAGTACTGGCGGTCCTGCATGGCAGCCATGAAGACACCGGCGCCGCACTGTAGAAGCATTGTTAGCATGTTGTTGAAGACAGACAAATGTGCATATGTGGGTAGTGGGCTTAAACTTACGCTGTCGGAGGGGCACTCGCGGCGGAGGCGCTCGATCTTGCCATCGGAGTCGACCTTGTAGTACTTAAGCACAGCCAGCTTGGTCTTCTTGCGCTTGTGCTTGATCTTCTTCGGGGTGGTGTAGACCTTCTTCTTGCGCTTCTTACCACCACCACGCAGACGCAGCACCAGGTGGAGAGTAGACTCCTGGAATGGGTGTCAGTCACCTAACTCAAGATACATCACGGGTATGAAGGTGGATAGGGGAAAATAGACTAACCTTCTGGATGTTGTAGTCAGACAGGGTGCGGCCGTCCTCCAGCTGCTTGCCAGCGAAGATCAGGCGCTGCTGGTCCGGGGGAATGCCCTCCTTGTCCTGAATCTTGGACTTGACATTGTCGATGGTGTCCGAGGACTCAACCTCGAGGGTAATCGTCTTACCCGTAAGGGTCTTGACGAAAATCTGCATCTTGACCTACGTAGTAATTCACGGTTAGCAACATGGAGTGGGTTTTCATGCCTTGGGGAAGCCCGCCAAGCTTGTCATCCCGCAGTCGCCACCTTTGTTTCAACCGTATGTTTCCGTGGAGGGCTAATTGAGGTCGTGAAATAGATCGTCAAACCCAATGGTGGCAACAAAAAGGCCTCCACGGAAGTGTCGTGCGAAACGAGGGGGTCGAGGTCGAGAGCGGGAGAAAAAAGTATGGCGGGCATAGCCCCAAGAATTCAAGTAATGAAAAAAAAACATCATCCGACGTACCTAGACAATTGGAATTGCCTTCCTCAGCAAATCTTCAGATGTGGTTTGAATGGTTTCAAGAAGAAATATCAGGTCAGAATTCAGAGAGGTGTAGTGAAGGTGAAGAGGCCGATGTGTGACCCACTATTGTTGTGGCCCGCACGGAATTGTCAAGGCACGTGACCTAGGGCATTAGGTTCGCGCCCCTCCGCACATTGTACACAACTTTGGCGTCAGAAAGTGGGGCCCACTAGCCTGCGTGGGAGCACTGTGGCAACTGGCAAGCCATTCAAAGCTGCAGCACGAAGGTGAGATCTTGGAATTTCTTCTTGCTACAACATTACAACGGACATATTTCAAAAGTGAGTCTACCCCTAATATTAGGCCTGTCTTTTTTTCTTTGGCAATCAGCAATACTAACAAGTACTAGACACCGTCAAAATGGTCAAGAAGAGAAAGAACAAGTACGTTCCCGTCGCACACTCGGCTGCCCATCGTTATTGCCCCTCCAATCTCGATTCGATCACCACGGCCGATGGCTAAGAACTCCGATGCATATCCCAAGCCCACGATAACTAACACATAACAGCGGCCGCAACAAGAAGGGTCGCGGCCACACCAACCCCATCCGCTGCAGCAACTGCTCGCGCTGCACCCCTAAGGATAAGGCCATCAAGAGATTCACCATCCGCAACATGGTCGAGTCTGCTGCCATCCGTAAGTCTGATCTCATGACAGTGAAGGTTCGTCTTGGCTTCGTCGATCATTGTTACTAACTATCTCAGGTGATATCTCTGACGCTTCGGTCTTTGCCGAGTACACTGTGCCCAAGATGTACCTGAAGCTGCAGTACTGTGTCTCTTGCGCCATTCACGGCAAGATTGTCCGGTATGTTCATCCCTGGGAGGGACGAATACCCTGTGTGGCTCGTCCACACAGCGTGTATAGCTTTAGATGAGCCTTGGTGTCATTTAAACTCCCAACATTCCCCTCCGCCTTTGCATGGCGGTGGTGCAGAAAGATGGCTGTGACCTCATTTTCTGGCGCCAGCAAGGCGGCTATCAGTGTCCAGGCACTGGGCGTCCCCTGCGGTGTCCCTGATCAGACGTCCCTCCAAAGCTGGACAAGCGTCTCCACATGTGGCCTCTGCTGCCAGACATGAAGAAGCGGACCTGACCTGAGACTTTCTCCGCCATCGCCCGGGCAAGTATCGACAGTACTCCGAACCCACAGTGACTAACATGATTTCTCTAGTGTCCGTTCGTGCGTTGGCCGCCGCAACCGCGCTCCTCCCCCGCGTGTTCGCTTCAACAAGGATGGCAAGAAGATCGTTCCTACTCAGGCCGGCAAGACCGCTTAAGTTTTTGGAATGATAATTTCTTTGTCTCTGTAAATGAAAAAAAAAGCACCAAACTAGATGGGGATACCCCGCCCATGGATCTGGAGTCGATCTCGGGACAGAATTGAAAAGTGGTTTATTTGTATGAATTGGGCTTTTTTATATGAAGGGGGAGCAGAAATGCTTGCCCCGCCGATCAATGGGCACGGCGACTCTTTTTCGTAGTCAAGAACAAAACAAAAACAAGAGTTTCCATCGAGCATTACATTTTCCTGGGTACTGAACGATAGTCATGAATAAATGACCAAAAAGAAGTTAAATAAGCATCTTGGCTTGCCTGTTCTGCATTCTACGTCTCCTTTGAATCTTCATGTTGTTACAAGACTGGGAGAATAAGTACTACGTACTAGATTACAGCGGTAATGAAGACAGATTGATCGTGAGGGGCAAGCATCCAGAAGTCTAACTAAGTTGATATAGTCGTGGGGTCCCTTGCTGCTGACTCATCTGTCTCATAATACATACATGCTTGGTCCCACCTTTTCCCCTTGTACTCACGCGTTCTCTCTTCTCACTTTAGTCCCACTATTTCCACCCATATCCATAAACTTGTGTGTTAAATGGTTAAACAGATGGCCGCATGCGATACCCCAAGGCGACATCTCGGAATACGAAGAGTAAATCTTCAAGCTCATCCATCCGAATCCCCGTACTACGTACTACGTAGATTGCGCAACACAAGAGCAGATCTCCATTCGGATCCACCACTCACGACTTGGAGCCGCTATTGGCTTCCACACCTCCGTGTCCACGTGGGACCGTGCGTTGGTGTCTCTACGCGTCCCGACTGACTGGTGCGTAGGCGGAAGAGAAAAAAGAAAGGATGAAAAAAAAAAAAAAAAAGAATTGTCCGAGTGTGGACTGGTCCAAGCGGCCGCAAGGAGGCTCTAAATGTCGCGAATACGAGGAATCCGCACGTAGTAGACGACACCTGAGCAAGCAATGAGAGCGAGACAGGTTGGTGGTGTTCACAAAAGACGATGTCCAAGAATAACAAGTTAAAAAAAAGGAATATTGCGCAAAAATTTAAGAAACAACCATTTTTGAACTAACTATCAATCGGAATCGGAAAAAAAAACAAAGGAAATCAAGCAAATTTAGAAAAAGAATAAGACACAATCAAGCAAAGAATCAAGGGAAAATGCAGTAATACGCGCGCCCCCAAAACCATCTTTTGTGACGGGTGAGGAGCCTTGCCCAATCAACCAGAAAGCTTCTCCAAACCTGCAGCCTGCGGACGTTTAACACACTCCGTAGTGCGCCAACAAGTTCTAGTTATCAGTTGCGTGTGAAGCCGCGCCGCTGAAGTAGTCAGTGGACATTGCGCGCTTTCTGATCTGCTCGGCCTTGACAGTCGTCTAGGCTTCGGTGAGGTTCTGCTCCATGATATCAGTCATGTCCTGCTCAAAGGTAGGGAAATCGATATCGAACTGCTCGTTCCACTGCAGAAGCTGCTGGCGCATCTCAGCGGGCGAGCCGGAAACCTTGAGCCACGGGCCGTCCTCATAGGACTGCAATAGCCAGTTGCCATCCTCAGTCTGCTTGTACTGGAATTGTTTGTGGTAGTTCAGCTTGGTCTTCTCAGCAATGGCGCCCATCTGCTCCTCAAACTCGGGGAAGTCGGCGTCGAAGTTGGGGTTGAAAGAGAGCAGGTTTTCATGAAGCTGAGTAACATTGCCATACATCTTAACCAGGGGACCGTCCGGAAAGGTCTGGATCTGCCAGATGTCATCGTGAACCTTGTTCAGGTCGACAACGTCGTAGATGTTGGCGCTACCATCGATTATCTCTCCAATTTGCTCGGTAAAAGAAGGGTATTCACTGTCGAACGAGGGGTTCAACTCAACAAGCTGCTCATGGAGCTCATCAGGGCTGCCGAAAAGAGTGACCAGGGGACCGTCCTGCAGGGAACGGATCTTCCAGGCGTTCTCGTACATGACCGGGAAAGAAGTCTCGCGGCAGTAGGATTCATTGTCGTGCATCAGATCGCTCATCTCCTGAATGAAGTTGGGGTATAACTCGCCAAACTGGGGGTTCATCTCAAGAAGCGACTTCTGCATGTCAGTTTCAGTACCCTTGAGCGTCACCCAGGCACCGTTCTCCACGGGCTGGAACTGCCAGACTCCGTCACGGATCACATCCATCTGGTGAGCAACAGCTCCGGACCGGCGCTGGTTCTGGCCATCAGAAACAGCGACCGCGTGGGTAATAGGCTTCAGCTCCGTGCGCCAGTCAGGGAACTCGGTGGCGTAGAGGGGGTTTCTCATAACCAGCTGGGTGTAAACCTGGTCAAGAGTACCAAAAAGTTCAAAGGTCTCGTCGCTGGCCTTGGTAGGCTGAACATTCCAGAAGAATGACTCTCTCTTCGCACACTGTCTGTCGGGGGCATCGGGGTTGATGTCACCGCCGAAAGTGGGAATGATCTTGGAGCGCCAGTCGGGGTTCTCAACATCAAAGAAACTGTTTCTCAACAGGACCTGACCGTGGACCTGATCAAGGGTGCCCCAGAAGCGGTAATATTCACCGTCCTTGACGGGCTGCACTTGCCAGTACTGCTTGACGTTCTCGTCAACCTCGCCATCTGCACCACGACGCTCCTTGGAGCCCCTGCTGCTGCTGCCCTTGCTGTACTTGGGGTTATCAGACTTTCCTCTAGCCGGGTTGAGAAGAGGGCGAGTCTGGCTCTTGAAATCAGGGAACTCCTTATCAAAGTTGGGGTTCATAAACAAGGCCTGACGGCGGACCTCTGCGGCATCGCCAAAGATCCCGATCGCAGGGCCACCTCGGGTGATTGGCATGTACCAGGTCTTGGGCTTATCGCCACTACGACGCACCCTGGAGCCCCTGCTGCTGCTGCCCTTGCTGTACTTGGGGTTATCGGACTTTCCTCTAGCCGGGTTGAGAAGAGGGCGAGTCTGGCTCTTGAAATCAGGGAACTCCTTATCAAAGTTGGGGTTCACAAACAAGGCCTGACGGCGGACCTGTGCGGCATCGCCAAAGATCTCGATCACAGGGCCACCTTGGGTGATTGGCATGTACCAGGTCTTGGGCTTATCGCTACGACGCACCCTGGAGCCCCTGCTGCTGCTGCCCTTGCTGTACTTGGGGTTATCGGACTTTCCTCTAGCCGGGTTGAGAAGAGGGCGAGTCTGGCTCTTGAAATCAGGGAACTCCTTATCAAAGTTGGGGTTCACAAACAAGGCCTGACGGCGGACCTGTGCGGCATCGCCAAAGATCTCGATCACAGGGCCACCTTGGGTGATTGGCATGTACCAGGTCTTGGGCTTATCGCTACGACGCTCCTTGGTACTACCGCTGGTGTACTTAGGATCGTCAGAGCGTTCTTTGTCAGTGAGCAAAGGCTTGACGCCTTCTTTCCAGTCAGGGAACTCCGAATCGATGTTAGGGTTGACCTGCTTGAGCTGAGCGTAAATCTCGGCAGGCGTTCCATAGAAACGCATAAACGGGCCATTGGCAAAGGCCTTCACGTTCAGATAGCGTGGAGTTTGGTCTCCACCACGAGGCGAGATGGTGGTATCAGCACCAGTTGCCATGTTAGCGGGTGTCGCAATAGCGAGACTGGCAGCCAGAAGGCTGGTGAGAACGGTGCGCATGGGAGCCATTTTGATGAGAAGACGAAGAAAAGTCAAAGCCGGTAGAAGAAAAAGTAGAGGGGGTGAGCGGAATGAAGAGATAGAAATAGAGAGAGAGAGAAAGAGAGAGGGAGAGAGAGAGAAAGAGAGAGGGAGAGAGAAAGATGATCCACGTGAATAGTGATGGAGAGTAAAGGAGAACAAAAGAATCGAACTCAAGGTGCGAAGGACGGACTTCATATAGCAAGTCGACTTCGTGTGTATGCCATGGAGACCGAGGTATTAACTGCAAATGGAACCAACACAAGCTCACATGCATTGCATTGGCAAAATCAGCGTAATGAGCACGGTAGATACAGACACGGACCGGACAGGACGGGACTTGGCATGCGTGGCTTGCAATTCTCATCAATGTGTGATAAACGGACAGTGAGTGAGGCAGTTCCGGTGTGCATGTGTATGGTCTCAAGCAAGCAATAGGCAGAGTCTACTAGCAGCATGACAAGGCCAAGGCTTCCAGACATGCAAGGCATATCATGTAACTAGCTCACTAGTAATAGGCGTCATGATCGCAAGGTGGTTGCTATTCGACCGGCCGTTGGACAAGACGTTGGTGGGTATGTAGCGATAATTCGAGAGCGGTGAAGTGGAAGCAAGCATTTTAGGAATACGGAACTGCTCCGTGCGTAGCAGAATACATTTATAGCCGCCTGTCTCCACCGCAAAAGGGGCATCACAGCTTTCGATTCCCGGTATATATCTGAGCTTCGCGGAAGAGGAAGTCCAGGGAGAGACGCAGGTTAGACCACTCGTAGGAAATGCTGATAGAGGAAATAGTAGCGTTAGTAATGGAAAAGGAGGCCGGGGGGGGGGTTGACCCGGTCAACGAGGCAGGGCGTCGGAGTGTGGATGTGTTGTTGAGGAGTGAGAGTGTTGACATAAGAACGGAAGGTTATCAAGAGGGCAAGGCAAGGTGGACGAAGCGGCGGTGGTCCTACCATCTCGGTGCTGACAAAGAGGGCCTTCCCGGGAATGCAAGTTGAAATAATGGTGCGTTCATGGAACCAGGGAATGAATGATAAAAACCTCGGCTGGCGAAAATAAGGAGGGAGCATGACTTGATGAAGTAGACAATATGACTAAGCGTGCGTGCGTCGGTCACACATTGGACGGTGCTGGCGCTGGCCGAACAGGGTCAGTGATGCCAAAGATTGATCAGTTTATGGATTGAAGCTTGTGTCTTTTGTTGTGTCTTTTGTTGTGGTTGTTGTGGTTGTTGTAACTGGACAGATGGGTGCACCAAGGTGTTTGCTGTGGTCTGCTACTCAGTAGCACCCTACTATAGGTCATACCTTCTATCAGTGCTATGGCCCCTGCTTACTAAGGATATAGCACTATACTTTAACAGAACGACACGCGTATTTTGTATTTTGTGTATCCCCACTAACATCCTGGCTAATGTAACACAACAAAGCAGAGTAAAAGACGCCAAGGCACCGGAATACACATCAAAACAATAATAACAATAATAATAATACTGCCATTTGTGCGCTGTAGTAGACTGGCAACTAACTGTCTGTTTTGGCACACCCAAGCCCTTATCTCCCCTATCTGTAGCAGTCCCATTGCACCTTCCCAAGTTGCCAAGTTGCCAAGCTGCTTTGCTGGCCTTGCTGGCCTTTCCGGCCTTGATTGCTCCCCTACCTTGTCTTGTCCACAGTTAACCAAAAGGCCATAGAAACATTGACACTGGCTTGCAAGGCAAGGCCCTCCTCCCCCCTCGCCATTGGCCTCATTATCATCCGGCCCGGCCTGTTTGTCCCGATAGACGCCTTGGCCGAAGAACTTGGATGTTGCGACAAGGACAATAAATAGAGCAAGCGCACAAGCGGAGTCCCTGTTTTCTGGCTACTCGTCCCACTGTTTAGTCACAAGTCTGCAAGTCGGTATATTCCATGCACGCACGGCCCGTTGTTCCATAAATCCACGGTACCTTGTTCCTATGTTCCTTTTATAGGCAGGCCCTTGAAGTTCTGGCTGACTCGAGCGATTAATTGGGGGGATTTCTTTTTATTTTTTCTCTCTTTCTTTCTTTTTTTTTTTCCTCCCTTTTTCCCCTCATTTTCTTTTTCGAAATACCGAGTAGTACAGTGCACACAAGCAGCCTCCACCAAGACTCCAATTCCACCATACCCACAAACCCAAAGCAAGCAGCTATAGGGTCGCCTGCTTGGCATTAGTGTACAAAGCCAGGCGACGAGAAGTGTGCGGACTTC
The DNA here is from genome assembly GCA_017591655.1 of Thielaviopsis populi. Lineage (NCBI taxonomy): Eukaryota > Fungi > Ascomycota > Sordariomycetes > Microascales > Ceratocystidaceae > Thielaviopsis > Thielaviopsis populi. The sequence continues at coordinate 26,639 of JADILG010000085.1, read as the reverse complement.
CCTCCGCAACGTGCTTCTTGCCAGGCATCTTGTCCGACAGTGAAGCTCTTTGGCAAACCAAGCACAAGTATAACCATTTCCAGATGGGTCACATCCCGGCGAAGGAAGGACCTGTAGTTGACCCCTCTGATCTGTGAGGTGGCCTGTGGCTAGTGGTCGGTGGCCAGTCTGTGATCATGCGTAGGCGTGCAGCATACATCACCCCCCCCCCCCCCCCCCCCCCCCCCGCGAAGTCTGCGGGGGGCGTGTGAGCGAACTCCCC
>JADILG010000085.1:0-26367 GCA_017591655.1 Thielaviopsis populi | reverse complement strand
CAGGGCTGAACACAAACCCCCCCCCCCCCCCCCCACTTCACGAGTAAACTCTTGCCGAGGCATTGAGATCAAACCCATGGACGGTATGCTTGTGAGTTGCCGTGGGTTGCGGTATTCTAATCAAAGCCGCCGGGCTGGGTCGACTACAAGGGAACTGGCCTTGCAGAAATGGAGTTTAGGCTTTTACATGTCGGCATTAAGCGAAGCGACGAGCCGATGCCATCAACTGCACATGACTTCTCTCCTGTTGATGTGTAGCATCGTCACTCGATGGAACTACCTTTGCACCATCATACACCATCTATTGAAGCTCTTTCTGCGCACCCACACAGATACCAATGGAATGCCTAGATACTAACTGCCCCCTTTCAAGCCTCTGAACTCCTCAATGAAGCGACGACACCATTTAATCACAAAACAAGCAAAATTTGTGGGCCAGCGATTTTTTTTGTGTAACCTTTTTTTATTGCCAAGGTTAAAACACATGAATATATGAAGCTAACTATCAAAAGAAATCAAGACAAAAGAAACAAAAGAAATCAAGACAAAAGAAACAAAAGAAACAAAAGAAAAGCAGATGAAAAATGCAACCAAGAGAAACAAGATTTTTTTTGTGTTCAGAACCGTTTTTTCCGCCATGTACCGATGCAAAGATTTTTGGGTTAAGTGACCGCATTTGATGCGAGTAATCGAATCGTCGTCAGGCCCGTTTTGCGTGTTGTTTTCTTCATAGTGTGAAGTTCGGACCGGACCAGACCGACAGAGGCCTGCAATCAAGCCTGTGATCAAAATGTGACAGCTGCTTGTGAAGTTAGTTAGTGATGCTGATGTCAGGCAAGGGATTCCCGGGGAAAGGACTGGGCTAATTACTCACCGATAAGTTATGTGCTGCGCTTCTCAGCAAACTCTTTCAAGCCTTTCAAGCCATCCTCTTAGGAGGAGCTCGACGGGCGCCAAGAGGGGTCGTGGGAGTGGAATCCCGGGAAGTCAATGTCGAAGTTGGGGTTTTTAGCCAAGAGCTGTGCATGGACTTCGCTGTAACTGCCAAAGAACTGCTCAAACTTGCCACCCTTGAAGACCTGGATTCTCCATTCCCTAGCATTGGGGTCGTTTTGCGGCTTGGACTTGGACTTGGACTTCCACAGACCTCTCTTGGAAGCGCCAGGGGCCAAGCCAGCGAAACCAGGGAAGTCAGTGTCAAAGTTGGGGTTCGCTCTGACGAGGTAGTTGTGGACCTGATCCCAAGTGCCATAGAACTCGCGGATTTCACCACCAGGGAAGATTTTAGACATGAAGCTCTGAATGCCAGGCAAATCCAATCCTCTAGTCACATCCAAAACCTCAGGCTTAGACTTAGACTTGTTCTTGGGCAGGCCTCTCTTGGAAGAGGAGCTGGGCTTCAGGCCAACGAAACCAGGGAAGTCAGTGTCGAAGTTAGGGTTCTGGGTGAGCAGGTGGTTGTGGACCTGGTCCCAAGTGCCATAGTATGTGCGGGTTTCACCACCAGGAAAGATCTTAGTCATGAAGGTCTGAGTGTCAGGAAGTTGCTGTCCTCTAGTCAGATCCACAGGCGGAGACTTGGACTTGGACTTAGAACTTGAGCCAAATAGGCCTCTCTTGGAGGAGGAGCTGGGCTTCAGGCCAACGAAACCAGGGAAGTCAGTGTCGAAGTTAGGGTTCTTAGTGAGCAGGTGGTTGTGGACCTGGTCCCAAGTGCCATAGTATGTGCGGGTTTCACCACCAGGAAAGATCTTAGTCATGAAGGTCTGAGTGTCAGGAAGTTGCTGTCCTCTAGTCAGATCCACAGGCGGAGACTTGGACTTGGACTTAGAACTTGAGCCAAGGAAGCCTCTCTTGGAAGAGGAGCTAGGCTTCAGGTTGACAAATTTAGGGAAGTTCTGGTCAAAGTTAGGGTTCTTAGTGAGCAGGTGGTCATGGACCTGGTCCCAAGTGCCATAGAACTCATAGAAATGGCCAACAGGAAAGATCTTAGTCATAAACTTCCGAGTGCCAGGCAGCTTCTTTCCTTCAGACACATCAATAACCTTGGACTTGGAACCAAAGCCAAGGAAGCCTCTCTTGGAAGAGGAGCTAGGCTTCAGGTTGACAAATTTAGGGAAGTTCTGGTCAAAGTTAGGGTTCTTAGTGAGCAGGTGGTCATGGACCTGGTCCCAAGTGCCATAGAACTCATAGAAATGGCCAACAGGAAAGATCTTAGTCGTAAACTTCCGAGTGCCAGGCAGCTTCTTTCCTTCAGACACATCAATAACCTTGGACTTGGAACCAAAGCCAAGGAAGCCTCTCTTGGAAGAGGAGCTAGGCTTCAGGCCAACAAAATCAGGGAAGTCAATGTCGAAGTTAGAGTTCTGGGTGAGCAGGTAGTTATGGACTTGCTCCCAAGTGCCATAGAACTCTTGGAGTTTACCACCAGGGAAGATCTTAGACATGTAGCTGTGGGTATCAGATGTTACCTGCCCTTCAGACACATCAATAACCTGGGACTTGGACTTGGACTTAGAACCAAAGCCAAGGAAGCCTCTCTTGGAAGAGGAGCTGGGCTTCAGGGCAGCAAAATCAGGGAAGTCAGTGTCGAAGTTAGAGTTCAGGCTGAGCAGGTAGTCATGGACCTGGTCCCAAGTGCCATAGAACTCTTGGAATTTACCACCAGGGAAGGCCTTAGCCATGAAGCTCGTAGTTTTAGATGTTACCTGCCCTTCAGACACATCAACAACCTTGGACTTGGACTTGGACTTGGAACCAAAGCCAAATAGACCTCTCTTAGAAGAGCTAGGAGCCGAACCAGAAAAATAAGGGAAGTCAGTGTCGAAGTTGGGGTTCTGGGTGAGCAGGTAGTTATGGACTTGCTCCCAAGTGCCATAGAACTCTTGAAGTTTACCAGCAGGGAAGATCTTAGACATGTAGCTGTGGGTATCAGATGTTACCTGCCCTTCAGACACATCAATAACCTGGGACTTGGACTTGGACTTGGACTTGGAACCAAAGCCAAATAGACCTCTCTTGGAAGAGGAAGCCTGACCGCCGACCAGGTTAGGGAAGTCAGAGTCGAAGTTGGGGTTCTTCTTCAGAAGCTTAGCGTGGACTTCAGTCCAGGTGCCGTAGAACGACTGCTTGGGGCCGTCAGGGAAGACTCTGATCATCCAGCCTACACGGCCAGGTCCTTCATCAGTCTTAGACTTAGACTTGGACTTCCAAAGGCCTCTCTTTTCATTGTAGGCCTGCGCAGCAAAGTCAGGGAAGTCTCTGTCAAAGTTGGGGTTCATAGCCCGCAGCTTCATATGAACTAGTTCATAATTGCCATATAAATTCACCATTTCACCACCCGGGAAGGCTCTGACATTCCACTCCCGCACGCTGTTGTTGATGGTTTTAGAACTCGAGCCCTTTCTAGAGGAGCCCTGCGCAGCAAAGTCAGGGAAGTCTCTGTCAAAGTTGGGGTTCATAGCCCGCAGCTGCATATGAACCAGGTCAAAGTTGCCCGTCAACTTAACAAATTGACCACCCGGGAAGGCTCGGACGAGCCATTCCTTGTTTTTACCAAAACCAAAGCCTCTAGCTTCCTTGAGGCTGCTCTCGGCGTCCTGGTCAACAGATGAGGGCTGAGTTCCATCCTGCCAGTCGGCAATGCCCGAGTTGATGACGGGGTTTGCAGCAGGGACTCCGATGTTCAGGCCGGGAGTTTCATCGGTACGGGAAAGCGAGATGGTGTTGTCAGTACCAGTGGCTATGCCAGTGGGGACGGCCATGACAGAGCTCGCAGCCAAAAGGCTGGTGAGTATAGCCCGCATGGGAGCCATTGCGATTGACGATGAGGAGAGAAAGCAAAGAGATTGTAAAACAAACAATATAAAAGTTGCGAGCAAGAAAGAACAAAAGCAAGAAAAAAAACGAAGCAAGAGAGATCCCAGTTCGAGTGAGTGTGAAGAGATGACCCGAATGATGGTGGATGAGAAAGGAGAAGAAAAGAATCGAACTGAGGGCGAGGAGGGCCGCCTTCATATAGAAAATTGAGATTGTACGGATGGTGTAGAGGCTACGGCAATTGACTACGGATAGAGAGAGAATATGCTTCCTTACAGGAGTATAGCATATTCAAGCTCTCGGGCGTGTAGGTAATGATGGGCGTAAAGACGGTCGGAGTTGGCGTGAGTAACTTGTGTGTGAGGAATTGGTTGGTGATCGCAGTACCCCGAGCCGGCCTGCGGCCCGTGGCAAGCAAGAAATGAGAAGATTCTACTACAAAAGAAACGACAGCGCACGAGCTCATACAAGCATACGCTGCATGGTGCAACGAGTTCACTGGTGGTAGGTGCCACGATAGTCAAGGAGTTGTTTGGTCGACTGTTGGTCGGGGTGTGTTTGCGTGGGTAGTCGACGATAGCTCGGAAGCTTTAGAATGGAGCGCTGCAGGGATAATACCGGGGCTACGAAGCCGTTCTGTAAACTGTCGGGAGCCAGGTGTCTCGAGCCACGTCAAAAGGAGCATTATGTTTTCGGATTTAGTTCCCTGGCCATGAACAGGGGGCTCTGAAGAATGCAAAATTCAGCACAGAGACAAAAGAACTCGGTAGAACAAAATAATACCGACGCTAGTAATGGAGACCAAGGCCGGCAGTTGGCCCGAGCACTAGGTCGGACTTTGGGATTCCATGTACCTTGTTAGGTCTCCTGCAAGAAAAGAAAATCGCATCATGCTACTATTGTACGCAGGTGGGGCCAATAATAGATTGGCTCGTAGAGGCCCAGCGCGCGCTCAAGAGCCGGCAGTTAAACTCGCCAATTAGGCCTGTGCTACTACGGTGCCACTTGGTTTGTGTAACATGCAGCTACATCGCATCGTATTCTACGTATTGGCTGTCGTTCTCAAACTCTCCTTTGACTACGTTGGTTTGAATAACCAGTGTGCGTGCAAGACGTCACAGTGTATGTAGCCCAGCGCAATATATATATTTGGGCGCTGCAATTCCTTGGTTCGCACTTGTGCCCTCTTTAAAAGCCCTTATCTGCTATCAGTGGCTGTTTCTGTATCGTGCCTTCCGCAGTGGCTCTGTTCGTCCTTTTGTATCAGGTCCTCTCCCCACGGCCTTGTCTATTGATGATGGACGGAGTGCATGATATGCTGTTCTTTGTAGTCATAACCCTCTCGTTATCAGGACACGCTTGCGTCCTGTGCTTTCACTTTCATACAGTTTAACGGCAACATGACTCTTTTCGGACAATGCATTTAGTCAGGAATGTTTCTTTGGGGGGGGGGGGTTTCCTGTTTTTTTTTCCTTTTTTTTTCCTTCTTTTTTTTGGGGCCAGCTGACAAATACCCGCCGAAATATCTTCCCTCGTTTCTTAACACGCAAGCGTGGGTGACCCCTGTTTTCCCACCCACTCGCCGTCCTCTTTTAGCCAAGTATTAGCGACGCGAGTCTTCTACAGTACGTCTTGTTGTCCCATGCCGCTAACATTATCTGCATTTGTTTCTTTTGTAACTCCCGAGTGTTCCGTGTTGATTTGTCAGTTAATGACTTTGACTATCTATCATAGAGCACGGGTTTCTATCCCGGGGGCCGAGGGGGGGGGGCTCCCCGAAAGCTCGTGGTCTGACCGTCAAAGAAAGGTCTCGCGACCCTTGAATGTACTTTGTCAGGTGAGCGGTGAATCCCACATCCATGGATCAAGAAATCGAGTCAGTGCAGCGTACGAGCCCTACCATGCCATGCATGATATGACTTGGATTATTCTCTCACTGCATATGTACTGGCATCGCTCGACCCGTTAACGTTACAATGCCATACATGGAAAAGCAAAATACTGTGTGTCATAACGCAGATATACTCTCAAGGTACATCTCCATTTGCGTCTTGTTAACTGTCGAGTTAACCCTTAGCCAAGAAGTAATGGTCAAAGTAGCTATTTCTCGGAGAACGAGCCCACCATTATGGGGCTAGAATATATCCATCTGGAAATAGAAGTAAGTAGAGCGTAACAAAGAAAGGTAGGCTATTGATTGTCTCCAGAGAACAGGGTTAGTGCTTGAGTAAATATGGAAGAAGGAGAAGAAGGCTAAGGATAACCCACAACACTTGCACACAGTGCCAGAACTAGGATCCCCTGGCATAGAATACACTCTTAAAACGGCATGTCCGACCTATGAGCACATTAACCAATGACAAGTTTGTTCTTTTTGGTATTTTCTTTTGTTATTCTTGGTAAGGGTTATATTGATATAGGGTTAATACGTACAGGTTAAACACGGAATATCCTTATTCCTACGGAAAGCACATACAGCCTCCACATTTTATCGTCTCCCCAGCCACCCAACACCCGGAGCCCGGTGTCACGAAGTTTTGTCCGGCCCATTTGAACCGCAGAATATATTTTTTAAATCCTTTTTTTAAATCCTTTTTTTAAATCCTTTTTTTAAATCCTTTTTTTAAATCCTTTTTTAAATCCTTTTTTTTAAATCCTTTTTTTTAAATCTCTTTATTTTTTATTTTTCAACTAGCTTTCTTTTTTTCTCTCGTTCATCACTTCGAATCCCAGGCGTTTACAAGTCATCCCATTCCATCATTTATTTTTGGGCAGTCCGTTTTTGGTACATTTCATTGACACTTCATTTCATACTAGTTGCCAGGATTAATCCTATTGTTCTCATTGTTCGTTTGGCATTCCGTGACTGTCTCTCTCTTCTCTTTTCTCGCTTTCGGAGGCTTCCATTCCTCGACACATAATGTTCTTTTGGTCGCTTGCTTGACCAATCCATCGTTGCATTGCCGCCTTTGCCGCCTTTGAAGTCTGACGCCACTGACAAACAGCGCTTGACGATTCCAGAAACTCCGAGAGGTTCTGCGGCAAATCCAGATAATACTCAGTACCCAACTGCATTATACAGACAGCCGTCTGCCTACAACTTGCCCACCGCACTCGACCGGTCCTTACCGGAATTACGGACATACCGGACATAACGGGCTTTACAAGCCCCCGACCCATTGCTGCAGCTGATCATCCGGCGCCATCGAGAAACCCCCCGAAGCGGAATTGATACGCCTCTTACTGACAGCCGCTTGCCATTGCTATCATGGCAGGGTCTCAGAAGTCTGGCTCGGTTGAAACGAGAACCACGACGAGAGCCGCCGCGGCGAAACCATCTCGCCGTTACATATCGCACCATCATCAGTACCGATGGCCCGGCGTACTGTTCAACATCTGGATCGTAACCATGCTGTTGGCCTCATCGGCCTGCCTCGGTATCCTGGCAAACTTTGTGGTGATTCAAAAACAACAGGAGCTTGGCATTCCGTGGTACGTGGTGGGAGGAGAGTAGAGAAGCAGAGACGCAGAGAAGCAGACGACAAAGGCACTGTCAATTGCGTCTATTTCATTTCATTTCGTTCTAACGGGCCTCTTCTGATTTACGCAGGTACTTCGCTTACTTTATCACGGTTTCATCTCTGACGCTGGTATTCATATTTATGCTGATATGGCTGACGTGGAAGCGTCGCCTCTTGCCGGCCATTGTGATGATAGGAGCCTTTATATTGTTCATTTTGTGGATGATTGGCTTGGTGCGCATCGGTATGGCTCTCTGGGGCTCGGGAAGCATCAACTCGCGGTGCAGCATTCACGTGTTCTCGCATCATCCCAAGGGAGAGAACATAACAACGCTGGCATGGATGATGCAGCGTAGTATCTGTAGGTGCTCTTGGTCTACAACACGCACTTCTTTTATATGGTGGTGATGGCTATTTTACTGACCGACTACGGTGATGTGTGCAGGTCAATCATGGCATGCCCTGTTCTCGTTTCTACTTATTGGGACTGCATTTCTGATCTGGATCATGATAATGGCATACCAGGTGTTTGCAGACTCGTGAGCAGAGAGAGTGAGAGAGACAGACAGAGAGATATACAACACGAGGGCCGCTGATAAGAGGGGCTGTGGCAGGGGTGGTGAGGGGAAACGCGAAAGAAAAGAAAGCCCTAAGCCTTAATTAACGTGATGAAGATTTAACGATATACTACGACACAATACATTCCACTAGTACAGTCCAACAGCATACGTGATACTTGGGCAACAAGCAAGCAAGCAAGCAAGCAACACGCACTGCCGACCTGAAAACGGCTGTAGAGCGACATTCAGAACTGAAAGGTCCCCATAAAAGATCGCCGCATCGCATCGCATCGCAGCACAGCACAGCGTCTCCACCAATCAGCCGGCTCGCAGGATCCAGGTTCAGGTTGTTTTGGCAGGTGCACTTTCAGCCAATCAGAGTCCCTGAACCAGAAGGCCGCCCAAAAGCCCAGAAGGCCACAAGCCCGGAACAGAAGGCTGACTTACTTGCCTGACCACCGCCGCCTGTTGCTGCACTGCATTACACTGCACTTTACACGCACACACGCACACACGCACACACAAAATAGCATCACGACGCATTTTATCGTGGCAACCGCCAACGCCAGCCATTGAACTCCTCACTCCGTGTCTCAGCCTGTAGAAATGCATTTGACGCGCTGAATCATCGCGACTTGCCACCATCGCCGTCGACATCAACCACCAGCAATCCGCTCGACTCGACTACATACCTGCGACGGCGACGCTCGCTCTGTCCCCCTAATCAGCAAGCAGCTTGCGACTGCTCCTGATCAATCACTGTATTTTTTCAGCGGATTCATAGTCAGAAAAAAAAAGACATTCACAAATTTACCGTTGCCCCTGGCCCTATGGATACTCCCTCCATCACCACAGACACCACACACACTACACACACTGCGCCATCTCAACCTGCAGCTCCCGGGTCCGCAACAGGTGCTCCAGCATTGCCACAGTCTACAACCACAAGCGCTGCCATGGCGACGACGATAGCGGTGAATGACCAGCCGCAACAGGCTGGCGAGGACGCAGGATCAGACCAGTACCAAAGCGAAACAGATCAGCATCACGAACAACAGCCACAGCATCAACAGAAACCCCCACAACAGCAGCAACTTCCCATTCGTCAACAGCAACAACAACAAAATAACTTCTCCTTGCTGCCTCCTCTCCCCCATGCCGACGAATTGAGCATAATGGCCGACTCGCGCCTGATCGGAGACACCATGAACGAGGATGTTGTGCGCGCCCATCTCCAGGACGTCGAGTCCAGCTTCATGCCCGAAATGTCGCCTCTGCCCGTCTACAAGCATAAGACTGCCGACGACACCTTTAATCCCACGGTAGATGCCGTCCCGGCCTCGCCCACACCCCAATCTCGCGCTGTCCCCTCTCCTTCTTGCGTAGCCCAGCCCTCACCAAACCACGAATCCGCCAACTCAGCAGCGCACGCTCCTGGCCAGCAAGCGCAGAACAATCAAAATCTGCGTGTCGACCCGAGCACTGGTTCTGCTGCAACCCCACACGACTCCAATCACGCAGTTCCCTTCGGTGCCGCGCCATCTCCTCACACCCCCAATGCACCATTTACCCCCGACTCTGTCAATCCTGCCGGACAAGAAGATGAGAGTCTCAACAGTCTGCTCGCAGGACCCTCCAACACAGAGCACGACCAAAGTAATACCCCAAATGCTGACGCTGCTGCGCCCTCGCGTGACAATAACCGCGTTGAAGGGGCTGCTGACGAGGGCGACAGCAGCTACATGGAAGAAGACTCGATGATGAGCAATCGCACTGGCTATACCGGGCGATCTGCAAGACAATCACTCGACTCCAACTTTGTTCCAGGTGGCACGAGCCGGAGTTCCAAGAGACCAAAGTATCTGCGAAGCCGCAATGGAACAAGCACCACTACACCCATAGACACAACTGCACCCACAGAGCAAGCCGACAACTCGAAACCCATGCTATCATCGCCCTTTGTCGCCCAAAAGAACTTCGAAAACAATGCGCAAGATACCGAATCCGAGCAGGACCCCGACGACAATGCCAGCGACGCTACTATCGAAGCTGGCACCGGCGCCGCAAAATCTGTCACGTTGGCTGCTACAGCCAACCTTGCCGCCAATTCCGCCGATCCGTCCCGAACTATCCAAAATGCCATGTCCATGTCTCGATCCATTAGCATGGCTTCCATGACCTCTGCTATTGACGAGAATAAGATGATGGACCAGCAAATGGACCGTCTGGGTGACGATGGCCTCCCCCTTCCTCGAATTGCCGAAGTCCTGCCACGCACGCCGAAACCAAAGACGGACCACCTCAATCCCCCGACCGATACTGTTATTGCCCGCCATGTACGCAACGTTCAGGTTCCTGATAGTCTTGTCGAAGAGTACAAGTTTAAGGGTGACCTGGCCACTCCTCGCAAGATATCAGAGTCCTTTAATTTGGGAATTGGACGTTCTGCTGCCGGCAAGAATCTTACCCTCCGCGAACAGAGCAGTACTATCGAGCGCCTTTCCAAGGAGAATTTTGATCTCAAGCTCAAGGTCATGTTCCTCAAGGACCGCCTGGATCGGCTATCTGAGGAAGGCATCAAGCAGATGATTTCGGAAAATGTTGATCTCAAGACCACGCTTGCCATCACCCAACGTGATGCCAAGACCATGCGCAAGCGTATCAAGCAGCTAGAGAAGCAGCTCAAAGAGGAGGAAATGCATAGACCGAGCACCGGCCGCAGTGGCGATTCCGACGAAGACGACGAAGCAGCCAACGAGCGTCAGGAAGAGCTACTGTTCCTTCGTGAACGAGTCGAAGAGTATGTTCTTCAGATTGAAAAGCTCAAGCTTGAGGTGCTCAACAAGGACAACGAGAAGCGTCGCATGTCAGAAATGGTGCGGACTCTGAGTGAACGGGCGCCTGGCGAGAGCCTTGGTCGCCAGGAGGAAACCGACGTGTGGAAAGACCTCCTGGAACAGGAAACTTCTCGCCGCGAGCAGGCAGACGAGGACAACCGCCGTCTTCGTGATGAGCTTTTCCGCCTCAGACAACAGGAGATGAATGGTGGGTCGAAAAAGAATACCGGCAGCCATCAGCAAGGCTCGCCCGCGCGTCCCGCGAGTGGACTGTCGAGCGAGTTTGACCGGACTACGCTGGCTGGATCAGCGAGCATGGTTGACGAGCTTCGACGCGAGAGCGAGCAGCTGCGCCACGAGAACGCCGAGCTCAGACGGGAAGTTGGTGCCCAGACTTCAATGCTGACGTCGCGCAATCGGGAAAAGGAACGCCTCTACCAGGAGATTGAGGACCTCAAGATGGCGCAACGTCGTGGAAACCCGGCGCCGTCCACAGTGGACAGCCTGCTGGACCGTTCAGCCTCTCGAGCCGGTGTTCGCGAGAGATCGCACTCCCGTGCTAGCGGCACGCAAATCACTGCGGTCGAGGAGGATCCTGACCGGGAAGAACTCGAGAACACCATTGCCGATCTCCGCGACAAGCTAAATGGCATGAAGCTGCAGAACCAGGAACTCAGCTTCGAGCTGGAAAAGTGCATGCAGGACTTTGAGGCTGCAGTAGAAGCGCGGAAACAATCCGACGGGCTTCTCCTGGGTCTACAGGAAGACATGGACATTGCCATGAACGACCTGGTGGCTCTGCAGGCCGAGCGCGACGAGGCTCTTGGCGAGCAGGCCGAGATGGAAGCCGAGTTTGAGGCTCTGCGCAAGGAGGCCCAGGAGGAGATTGACGCGCTAGAGTCGGAGGCCGATCAGAACACGGCCGAGATCCAGCGCTTGACGGTCGAGCTTACCGAGCGCACCGAGAACTTTGAGGCGCTGCAGGCAGAGATGCGGCAGATGAGCGAGGCCGTGGTCCGTTTGGAGGATGATGCCGAGGAGAAGATGCGGCGCATCCGCGAGATGGAGGCCGAGCTGGAGTCTTCCAACAAGGAGCTTGAGGATCTGGAACGCAAACTGCTTGAAGCCAACGAAAAGTCCAACCGTCTGGGCGTCCAGCAAGAGTCTTCTGCAGGCGAAATCGCCTTCCTCCGCGAGGAGCAGGAGTCTGACAAGATCCGCATCGGCGACCTCGAGGCTGCACTGGCCAACGCGCAACAGGGCCTGCGCGACGAAAAGGAGCGTGTCAAGGAACTGGACCAGCGGCTTGCTGGCGAGAGACGGCAGCGCGAGATTGTGGCGACCAAGGAGAAGGAAGAGGTGCAGCAGTTTGTCAACGAGCTCAACCGCGAAGCCACCACTGCCCAGGACGAGGCGAGGCGGCTGCGCAAGATGCTTACGTCGCGCGAGGTGGAGGCGACGGAGTGGAAGGAGAGGCTGATGGAGCTGGAGAACAATCTGCGGGTGGCTCTGGGCGATTTGAACGGCACTAGATCGAGCCTGCTCAAGGTGAGTCTGAGTCCCAGGGAGAGAGAGAGAGCGAGAGAGAGCGAAAGAGACAGACAGAGAGGGCTGCCCTATTTACATTATCCCCCGACTAACATTTTTCTTCTCCTTGCGTCTAGTCTATTGCAAACCTGCAGCGCCAGAACGAAGACACAATCCGTGAGCTTGACTCGTCCAAAGCAACACTGGTCGAGAAGGAGCGCATCGTCAAGCACCGCGACTCGATCCTCGAATCCCAGGCTCTTGAGGCCCGCAAGCTGGCTGATCTCCTGGAGAAGGAGCGCCAGGCCCACCGCAACACCAAGAACGCCTACGAAACCTTCCAGAACACGCATCACCACGTAGCTCGCACGGCTTCGACCATGGAGACGCGCATCCAGGAGCTGGAGATGGCGCGTTCCGGCGATAAGAAGAAGATTGCCACTTTGGAGGCTAGCTTCAAGGAGCAGGTCACGGAGCGCAACAACCTGCTGCTGATTCTGTGGACGCGGCTGTCGGGACTGTGTGGCACGGACTGGGCCATGAACAACTCGCTCATCAACGGCCGCGCTCTGCCGTCGGTGGAGAGTATTTCGACGATGTTGCCTGGCTTCAGCAAGAACCTGCTGGGCGCCGTCAAGACTATTGAGACCATGATGACCAAGTTCTCGGCACGCATCAAGAGCGTCGAGCGCGATCTGTGGCGCGAGTACCAGGCGCTGGAGAACAACCTCGAGGGCCGCATCAAGAAGCTGGACCGACTGGAGATGTTGGTGCGTAACGGCATTGCCAACAACTCGATTCCTGCCGGGCTTGCAAGCATGGGTGCCGTGGAGATGCAGAACCGCTACGCGCGCCTGGAAGAGGCATACCGGCAGCTCAAGGTGGAGAATACAACGCTGCGCACGGCCACCGAGGTGCGCGCGCGAGCCAGCGCTGCTTACACGGGCGGATCGGCAGAGACGGCCGCACAGGTGGCGGAGATTATCGGCGGGTCGCCGTCGCCGGGAATTCCGACGGGCCCGCGCGACAAGGAGCGCAGCCGCAAGATGCCGGGCGGCCTCATGCGGCCATCGACTAGCTCGCGCTCGTCTTCGTCACACTCGCCGCACCACCATCACATGGGCGGCGGGCCGGCCAGCGGCATTCCGGTGCCGTCCACATCGCACGGCTACATGCACGGCCATGGCCATAAGGCCAGCAGCAGCCTGAGCGTGGGAATGGATATGGTGGCGCGGCCGGAGACGGCGACGGGCCATGCCATGAGTCCCGCAGGCATGGGCATGGGCATGGGCATGGGCATGGGCATGGGCATGGGCATGGGCGACGGCGATGGCGAAGACACGCGGCTGATTCTGCGACTCAAGGAGATGGAGAAGAAGCTGGTGATGGAGCGCGAGGCGCGCAACCAGGACCGCAAGGCGGCGCGCATGCGGCTGGGCGGGCTGGAGAATGAGAACCGCGAGCTGAGGTCCAAGATGAAGCGGTCCGACGAGTGAGGCGGGGAGTCAGTAGAGTGCGGAGATGCGGAGATACGGGGATGCGGGGATGCGGGGATGCGGGGACTACAAAGAATGCCGGCGTTAATCTTGTCAAGCCGGCACTCTGATCGCCTTTTTCTTTTTTTTTTCTTTTTATAAACGGGGGAAGGGAGCACATATTAGGAGTTTTCTTTTTTTTCGTTTTTCCTTTTTTTTGTCTTTTTTTTTCCTTGATTATATGTTTCTGGGAGGAGCGTGTTTACGTTTATTTATTTCTTTTATTGACCTGGTTTATTCTCATTGGCTCCCGGGAGTATCTAGGGTTAGTGGATGTGGCTCGTCACAGTTAGGGTTGGAACACACTGCTTGCCTCAACGGGTTATCCCGTGGGGAAGTTTGGCTGGAGGCGTTTTTGTGTGTGTGTGTGTGTGTGTGTGTGTGTGTGTGTGTCTCTGTTTTTCTCTTTGTGTGTGTATGTTTGGATGTGCACCCCGGATTTACCAAAATCCTCAAAAAGTAGCGCAGGATGAAAACAAGATCCGAGATATGAGCTGTCAGAGGCTTGGATTAGCAGCTAAAAGAGGGAATAAACAGAAGTAGTGGATGACGCATGAATGAAGGGGTTGGATAGACGGGTAAAGATTTTGGCAAAGAGGCGAGGAGCAGCTGACACGAGGAGGAGGAGGAGGAGGAGGAGGAGGAGGAGGAGGAGGGAGAGGACAAGAGAGAGAGAGAGGGAGGACAAGAGAAAGAGAGAGAGGGAGAGAGGGAGAGATAGAAGAGAGAGAAGAAAGAAAAGGAAACAAAGTGGGCTAGCTGCACCAGGCACAAAAGACAAGGGCTGAAGAACTACGAGACAACCGCCGGGCTCGGCGTAATCGCGGCGTTTTTCTTTTTTTTCTTTTTGTTTCCTTTTAGTTTCTACAGTGAAACGCTCGTCATCACGTACAGTTCTCCCGCCTTGCATGGGCCGTCTTTGCGGGGTAGCTGCTGGGATGGGGAACGGGGTATGGGGTATGGGGTATGGGGTATGGGGTGGAGTGCGATTCGGTATAAGTCGAGTCTCGAGTCTCAAGTCACGTTAGTGCAGGATTGCTGTGATGTGATGTGATGTGATGAGTGTGTTTACACACATTACGAGGCCGGGGGAGGGGAATTGTAGAGGGGAGTGTAGAGGAGGGGTGAAAAGGGGGAAATAGAAGGGCAACAGAAGAGGAAACAGAAGAGGGAACAGAAGGAAAAAGACACTTGAACCCCTCTGCTCTTGTAAAACAGGCACGTCAAGTCATGTGAGGAGCTTTGACGTGTTCCTTGGGCGGGGGAGGGCTGGCAGCGTAGCAGGACGGCCGACTTTACGAGTTGGCCGAAAGCAAGGGGCCGGAGGAGCGTTGACAAGATTGCGGGGGAGCGAGAAGGAGCGAGAAGGAGCGCTGGGGGAGAGAAGAAGGAGGAGGGGGAGAAGGGGGAGGGGGAGGAGCAAAGGAGGGTTATTGAAGTTTATTTCTTTGTTTACAGTGTATTTCCGGAAGGGGAGGGGGGAGGGAACGGCAGATGATAGTGGTCTATGGCTAGCTGCCAAGCGAGGTGAGAGACAACAACAAGCAAGACAAGCACAAGAAACAAAAAGAAAAAGAAAAAAAAAAGAAGAAAAAAACGCAAAAAGTCTTGTTCTTGTTGACTGTAAAAATCCTACAGCATGCTTACACAGTGCCCAGGACCGTCATGATGTCATGGCCAAGACAATAGAGCCCCCGGCACTTGGTGAAGGCAAGGGGGTGCGCGCTCGCGTGAGCTGGCACTGTGGCGGGCTGGCAGAAGGGAAGCTCGTGCTTCGCGGCTATTTCTTGGGGGTTCACTCACACTAGACACACTAGACAAATTGCAGGGACGGAAACAGGACGTGCAATTAGCAGAACAACCCAACAGTACACACCCTCGGCTAACGACACCCACATATTGTCTCTCTCTCTCTCTCTCTCTCTCTCTTTCTCTTGTCCGCTTCCCAAAGCGTCAGACAGTCCAGCCCATACGCACCAACCTACGTACGCATGCACCCAGCGTTCGCCGCTAACAGTCCAATAGTGCCCACATCAAGCCAGAACCACTGCTAAATTCGAGTCAGTGCTTCCAAATTCGTGTTACTGTGCGTGTGTCGCAGACGTTCGGACAGCCGCCTCTTGCGTATATAAAGAATGGGCTTTCCCCGCACTTTTCTGCCCTCTTGGAGATGCTCTTTTTATGATTTCCTGTAGTACAGACACATCCATTCTCACTGCCTTATCTTGCGAATTGATACAAGATGAGTTTTGAAAAAGGACAACTCAAGGCGCTGTAAGTCTCTTCCCCAGCACGCTTTCTCTCTCCCCATCAATGCTTGGGTACAGACTAACACACACACCACCCTTTCAGAGATGCCAAAACCAATGCCGTCCACCAGGAGGAAATCGGCGTATCGGACCATGTAGACTTGAACAACAACCTGGAAGCCAAGTAAGTCTGACATCTGCTATACTCTGCCCTCCCTCTCTCTCCCTCCCACTCTTTCACAACACGGCTCGGCTGTGCTCACATATTCCCCTAGAATCCGCAACCCTCTCGAAAACATCCCTTACGACACGTTGATGCGCGATGTTGAGGACTTTGTGCGCGAGTACGACCTGACCGAACATACCGAGGTGTTCCGGCGTGGCGCACTGGTTGCGCAGAACCCCAATGGCTATGCCGAAATTGGCGGGCGCGAGGCCCTGTCGGACGTCGAGAAGGAGGCCATCAACGACGAGGTCGTGCACCGCTGGCGCATGCCGCGCAAGCTGCTGCTGACCATTGCCACGTGCTCCATCGGTGCCGCCGTGCAGGGCTGGGACCAGACCGGCAGCAATGGTGCCAACCTGTTCTTCCCCCAGCACTACGGAATCAAGGACGACAAGTTGCTGGTGGGCGTGGTTAACGCCGGGCCATACATCAGCTGTGCACTGCTGGGCTGCTGGTTGTCGGATCCGGCCAATAACTACCTAGGCCGACGAGGTGAGTCTAGTTCTTCCGTCTTCAGTTTCCGGGTTTTCTTCCCCCCTCCCTGTTTCCCCGCGAACAACTAACTGACTGACGTTGATATAGGTGTCATTTTTGTCTCGGCCAACTTTTGCTTGTGGCCGCTGATTGGCTCTGCCTTTGCGCAGAACTGGCAGCAGCAGCTGATTACACGCTTGCTGATGGGTATCGGAATGGGTATCAAGGCTTCTACTGGTATGTTGCAGTCTCTCCTTTGCCCTTCCCCCCTGTTCTGTTTTCGGGGAAGTTTTCTTTTTCCATGTCTCGGCTGCTAACAACACACGCTACAGTCCCGATTTATGCTGCTGAAAATTCGCCTGCTGCTATTCGTGGTGCTCTGGTCATGTCATGGCGTAAGTTCACGTTTGTCTGGTGTCGTCCAGACCTTCCCCACTTTTATCGTTTTCGTCTTATGTTTCACCTTGCGCTTTCCCTTTTTTCACGATCATTCTGCCGCCCTTCGGCCCCACTTGGGCTGACTCGAGCAAACAAACTTTCGGTTATTGCCGTGCCGAGTCTTGCTCTTTCCGTTTATTTTTGTTTCCCCGGATTTCCTTATTACCTCTTTGCGCAATTACCTCTTTCTTGTTTTGTCGAGCACCTTCCTTTTTTTCTTTTTTTTTTCTCCGTCTCTTATTTTGTCGACTCTTACATGTCAGCTTGTCAGAATTCAGAATGTGCCGTGCTAACTCAAGTTTCTAGAAATGTGGACGGCCTTTGGCATCTTTCTTGGCACTGCTTTCAACATGGCTGTCTATCACGTGTCTTCCGATATCAACTGGCGTCTGATGCTAGGCGCGCCTGCACTTCCCGCCATCCCGCTGCTTGCCATGATCTACCTGTGCCCCGAGTCGCCGCGCTGGTTGATGAAAAAGGGCCGCTATGTTGACGCCTGGAAGTCTATTGTGCAGCTGCGAAACGATCCCATCCAGGCGGCCCGTGACATGTACAGTATCCACGCACAGCTCGTCATTGAGGGCCAGATCAGCACCAACAGCACGTATCTCAAGCGCGTCAAGGAGCTCTTCACCATCCCGCGTGTGCGTCGCGCCAACCTGTCAGCCGTCACGGTGATGTTGGCGCAGCAGCTGTGCGGCATCAACATTATTGCCTTTTACTCGTCGACCATCTTTGAGGACTCGGGCTTCTCGTCGTTCCAGGCGCTGGCGGCGTCGTTTGGCTTTGGCCTGATCAACTGGGTGTTTGCCTTCCCCGCTTTTTACACCATTGACACCTTTGGCCGCCGCTCGCTGTTGCTCTTCACCTTCCCCAACATGATGTGGACGCTGATGGCTGCTGGCCTGTGCACCATGCTGGACGGTAAGGCGCGGCTGGGCCTAGTGGCGCTGTTTGTCTATTTGTTTGCCATGTTCTACTCACCCGGAGAGGGCCCCGTGCCGTTTGTCTATGCTGCCGAGGTGTACCCGCTGTCACACAGAGAGGTCGGCATGGGCCTGTCGGTGGCCGTGTGTCTGGGCTGCTCCGCCATCCTCAGCATCACGTTCCCTTACCTTCTGGACGAGGCTGGTACTGTTGGCTCCTTCATGACGTATGCCGGCTTCAATGCCTGGGCCTTTATCATGATTTTCTTGTGGGTGCCCGAGACGAAGCAGCGTACCCTCGAGGAGCTGGACTGGGTGTTTGCCGTGCCCGTACGCAAGTTCATCCAGTACCAGTTCAAGGAGGTGCTGCCGTACTGGTACAAGCGCTACATTCTGCGCAACAAGAGCGCTGAAATACGGCCGCTGTACCAGATGTCGCAGCATGAGCAGGCACAGCAAGCACGGGATGTCAAGGTGGCAGCCGAGGCTGCTGCGGCAGGGGGGCAGTGATCGGAGGAGACGAAGAAGCTGACCAGGAGGATGAGGGGTAGAGGAGAGGGTGAATAGAAAGTAGTAGTAATCCTAATACACACGAGCAATCTCTACAAGTCACATTTGCAGTAGTCCTCATACACACGGGCAACCTTTACAGGTCGCACTTGCGTAGTGCTCACAATACACGTACCCCTCCGCCCCCTGTTCCTAACCGGCTCTTCTGCATACCCTGTGCTGGTAACTCAAGTTAAACATTTACATAACAATAGTTTCTAGAATACCTGCTTGCTAGAATCCCGCCCATCAAATACCCGTGGACATATCTGGGCCCGAAAAAAAACAGAATCATTGCTTAGCGTGCTTGGAAAACAGCCAGCCTTTTGTTGTCTTCCTCTCAAACCAGAGGCCTGATGGTATCCACGACCGAGGACTGCTCCAGGCCAATGATGTCGTTGGCCAGGATGTTGGCTGAGTTCCTGTGGTTGCTGCCATCGGCAAAGTTCCAGTGGGCGAGGTAGTCGACAAAGGCGGCCATGTAGTCGCCGGTCGCCATACGCTCGTCACCCTTCCTGAGAACCTCGTCGGCAGTGATGTTGAGGACGGACAGCTTGGCACCAATGACCTTCTCGGTGGCGGCGACAATCTCGTTTTGGCTGGTCTCGAAGGACTGGATGGCAATGTACTTGTTGGCAGTTTCGGGAAGGTGGCTCAGGATGCCGACAACGCCCTTGCCGACGTCAGCCAGGGTGGTGGCGCCGAAGCGCTCGTTGCCCGAGTCAACAATGACGGCGGTCTTGGCCTTGGTGTCAACACCGAACAGCTGGAAAGCCCAGCACTGTAGTGGCAGCAGAGGTTAGTAGGCGGGTGGTGCACACGGATAGACTAGCGCGGTGGACAGGGCGGGCGGGAGACTTACAAAGTCAAAAAAGGGGCCGCAGGTGACACCAGTCCAGCTGAAGCTGGGGTTCTTCTGGGCCAGGCCGGTGATGTAGGCGATGTGCTCGGCCTTGGGGGTAATGGCGGCGGCCAGGCGGCTGCCAGCAACCTGGTAGGAGTTGACACCGAACTCAGAGGGGATGTATCTCTGAACACCGGCTGCAACGGCGGCGTCGGCGATGACGTTCTGCTTGGCGATCTCCTGGGTGCTGATCAGGGAGAGGACGGCGTCCTGGCCCTTGAAGGCCTCGGTGAGTGCAGCCACAGAGGTCTGGTCGACCTTCTGGACGGTCACGCCAGGGGCGAAGTTGGAGGTGGACTCGGGACGCGAGATGGCCGTGACGGTGAAGCCGGCCTCGATCAAGGCCTTGGTAACGGGAGTGCCCAGATTACCGGCAGCCTACGAAGGGGGTCGGTTAGCATGAGTTGTGGGGTGGGAGTGGAAACAGGCCGGGCAGCACATACACCAATGATGGCAACGTTCTTGATAGACATATTGGGAAGATTTGTAGAGTTTGATGCACTTGGGAGAAGAAAGTAGTAGAGTGAAGGCTAAGAGCCGAATTGGGTAGAAGATATTGGTGAAGAGGTGATTTGGTTCCGAATTCATTGTCTCTCGGGGCAGCGAGACATGTCATCTTTATATACTTTCTTATCAGGATCTTTTAGGGCTCTCCATATCGCCGCGTTGAAGTGCAAAGTTGCTGTTGCTTGGTTGTCTCTTCGAGCTACTGACCCCGTGTGGTGAAACAATGGAGAATTACCTATTCCACCCAAGCCCTCTTCTTGTTTGTCATGCGTGGGCAGGCCCGGAGTTTCTAAGCATTCGCTTACTACATATGAACGGGCACGGAGGAGGTGCATGCCAGACCCATGACGTTGAAGCCAAGCGCGAATTATGATTACATAGCTGGGCACGGTCTGGTAGGCTGCGGGTTGTCATTCAGAAGGAAAATGGCGCCATAGTACCGGTACCAGTACAAGTGCCAGTATGAGTGCCAGTATGAGTGCCAGTATGAGTGCCAGTGCCAGTGCCAGAACATGTACATACACATACACATGCACAACCACAATCACAAACAACAGATTCAAAAGGCATGACCGACTCAGATCTGTACCTGTACTCGCCCCAGTGTAGCCTGCCCGTAGCGATTGTGTCCCAGCCGTCCCAGCATATAGTCGCGCTGTTACTCAGGCATCGTGTATTCTGCGCAGCCCAACCTTGGCCGCTTGCCCTGACACGCTGTGTGTTATTCTGACTTCGGCTAAGGAGTTAGAGATTGCTTTTCAACCACAGACGTTTAAGCCGATCCCCCGGACTTGGAAGAAGCAGATGTCGGATTCACAGCCCTCTAGACATCCCAATGAAAGCTGTCTGTCTGGCTTGCAGACTCTCGGGCAACGATGCACTCCCAGTACGAGAGGACGAGAGGACAAAAGGAAGAAAGGAATGCGAGAATGGGCAACAAGAGGGTCGCCTTGTTCGCGACTCGTCGTACAGAACAGCATGGCGTGGGCAACAGTCTCCACTTTTGCAGGGACTCGACTTATAAAGACATTCTGGCAACTACTCCAACTAATCAAAACCCACATTTCAGCTTCTTGCCGACTTCAACGGGCAAGGCAATTGCAGGTGTGCAATGTGGGGCGTGGGCGCGCGGGGTTTTCCGCAGGGTTGTCCCCATCCCTTTGCATGCAAGCATGCAAGCATGCAAGCAAGCAAGCAAGCAAGCAAACATAGCGAAACTGAAGCTATGGCCATTTCTGTGTGAGGGTGACGCAGACACTCGGATCATTCATGTTCCAGCTCTGGCCATGTGGCTTCTTCACCACCGAGATGCTTCTATGCGATTCCAAGCACAAGATGAGGTTTCCCTTTTTGTTCTTCGGCAGGCAACCACCTGTGCCGACAAAGGCCGAGCCTGTCGCCCCTCCTTCCCTATCTAGAAAAGCAGGTACCCACAGCTTAAAAGAGGAAATAACCACAACACTGTCGGGTGTTTTCGATCTGATAAGAATACACGTTGCTTGCCAAATTCCAGAGAACGATAAAGCAAAGATAGAACGTCCATGTGTACGTAAATGTGTATTTGTATATGTGTGTATGTTTGAAGCTGCGTATATGTATGTAGCAGACCCAAAGGGTGTTGTCATCGCAATATGGACTGCGTCGAATGGAAGAGAATAAGAGAAGAAGAAAAAAATCAAAAAGACACAGTGGCAAAACATGCGACAAAAGAAACAGGATGAGACAGAACACAAAGCCCCTCTCTTCCCCTTCCCTCCTCAGTGGCTGTGTCGTTTCTCGACAGTACCCAAAGCTTCCATCCCCATAGGCTCTTGTGTCAGGACCGGCGTTTTAATGGCTAACAGATCTAGCCTATTGTCCAGCTAGTACCATCTTGGCCTGCAGGCATCCAATCAAAAGTCGACAGAAAGAGAACATAAGAAGAGACATGTGCCAAGGAAACTGGCTGTTGAAAGGGGAGGGGGACTCATATCGCGAGCTTGTCTTACCTGATCTTGTAGTACTGGTAGGTTGTCTGGTATTCCGGCGACACTTTGTATGAATTTAACAAACTTTGGGTGGACAAATAAAGACAAATTGGTGCTCTGGAGTAAGACGGAGAGGGCGGGATTTTGGCATACCCAGCCCTAACTGCATACTCAGACCCTAATATATACAATCTTATCTGTTACTGCCCCACTGTCACTTCTCATCTTGTCATCCAAGCTCTTATCGATAGGCAATATAAGGCAATATAGGATCAAAAGGCCAGAGTACACATCTCGATGCCTCGTTTTTCTGGCGTCCCAGCCACATCTACTTCTACTTGTTGGGCACCAAGTTAGTCATCCCTGCTAACCGAGCTCATGTTTGTTCCTTTTTGATACATCAGCGCGCGCGAGCTCCTTATACGCCGCGCGCTTACTGACTGATTGAGCCTCCCCTGTCACCAGATGGCTTTGTCAGCCCCTCGTTATTCGGCTGTCCGGCTTCTTCTGTTTCATGTAGGTTTAGATCGGCCATTGATTAGGTCGGAAAGATGCAAGTAGAGCAACGCTACAGCACACTTTTGCTCTGCCGAGGCCACCGACAAATCTGGAGAGGACTCAATCATGCTTTAGAGCAAGCTCTTGGACGTACGTTGGTGGGCCGGGAAAGGGGTCTCGATGGGGCAATGTATGCAGCAAAGCAAACAATAGGAACTGCAGGCATACTACAAAGAGAATGCAGCACAAGCAAGGCGATTAGATAACGCATAAGCTCAGTTACGCATGTAAAGGATGTGGCGAGGTGTAGTCAGCGGGCAGGTTTTAGCGTCGGAGGGTTGATATTGTGAACCTTGGGATCTGAATCCACAAGGCGGGCCACTGGGATGAAACTGGACGGACATACAAATAGGAGGCCATGCCCGCATGTATGTAGTAGAAAAAAAAGAGTACATCACCTCATAATCTTCACTCATACTCATCAACAGTCACCTCATACTCTTCTCTTACTCTACTCATACACTCTTCTTCCCTCGTCCCTCTTGTCCACACTCCACTCACACCCACACATCTTTCAAAATGGCCTCCTTCAGCTTCTTCGATTCTTCCGTCAAGCCCCTCAAGGCCTCTGTTGCTACCACCCTCAACGTCATCGCCAAGGGCAAGGCCTGGGCCGAGAAGACCTCCACCGCCGAGGCCGAGCTGCTCGGCGAAGCCCGCCTGGCGCCCGACATGCTTCCTCTGTCGTTCCAGTTCATGATGATCATCGACACCATCCAAACCTTTGTCGCCCACGTGCGCGGCACCGAGAGCGCGCCCGTCGACTTCCAGAAGCTGGTGTCGTTTGCCGTCGTCGAGGAGGCTGTCAAGGCCGCCTCCGCCCAGCTGGACTCGCTGACCGCCGACGAGGTCAACGCTGCCTTTGACAAGGAGGTCACGCTGAAGATGGGCCCCGTCATCAGAGAACAGGTTACTGTCGGCGGCCTGGCGTCCGGCTACACGCAGCCCACCGTCTTCTTCCACATTACCACTGCCTACGCCATTCTGCGCAGCAAGGGCGCTGACCTGGGCAAGGCTGACTTTGTGGGCCCCTTCGTGGGACCTGCCATTGCCGCTCTCAAGAAGTAAACAAAAGAACAAGAAAAAAAAAACAAGAATCCACGAGAAGACGTGGTTTTGAAAGCCGAGGAAGATGTGCCGTGGACTTTCTAAACCAATCAACGATAGCTTTGTCTATGGTTACACAAGACATCCACGTTAAACGGTGCATGTTACACAGCAACAATGGATGGGAGAACATCACACATGGCTCATGATACACATGTAGATAGCGCACACAACTGGAATATACCTAATTGGAAACTGCTGCAAAACCTATTGTTGAAAGTGTTTTATTAAATGTCAAACTTTCGCCTCATCTGGCGTGATATCTTAGTTTCCCATGAATAGAAAGACGCCTGTAACTTCCCCCTTCCCAGGTATAAAACATGACCTATTCCTCTGTGTATATATGGTAGCTATGCCGCGGCAAAGGCAGCAGAGAAAAACTCCCAAACGATGTATGATGCGTTGTATAAAGAAAAAGAAAGAAATGTTGAAAAAAACAAGAAAATGCTCAAAAAAAGATTAAAACATTAGTACAACCCCCTTTTATGCGTGTCCAAGTGCTTCGGCAGAGCGTGGAACGGAAAAGAGTTGCCTCTTTCTTTTCTTAGTCCTATCGCCACGCGGCGTAGGAGCGCCCCGTGATGGGACCGGCATCGGTAGAGAGAACGACGGCGGAAACGACGGGAAGGCTCCTAGGCGAGCGATAGTGGTTCGTTCGTTTGTATAGTATATATTTGTTGCTTTTTACGTTTATCTTTCTTCTGCCGAAAGGACGGAAGCCAGACAAGTTGTGAAGCTGTGGTGGTAGTGGTGGGTGGGTGGGTGGGTGATAGGTAGTAAAGACAGGAAAGGAAAGAAGAAAAGAAGATGATGAGTGCAAGAAACGTAAAGATAAAGCAAAGCAAAGCGAGAGCATGAAAGCCGTGGCAGATAATCTACAGCAGGCTGTCGCCCAGTGCAGAGCGAATCAGCGACTTGGCAGCGTGCAGCGTGTTGAAGCCCTCGTCCTCGCTCTTCTTGAGGTCGGGGTTGACCTCGACCAGGTCCATGGCAACCAGGCAGTTAGTCTGGTGCAGAGCCTCGCAGATGTAGTTGCCCTCACGCATGGTCAGACCGCCGCGCACGGGGGTGCCGGTGGCAGGGGCCCAGATAGGGTCCAGGCCGTCAATGTCAAACGACAGGTGAATGGGGGTGTCGGCGCCGATGTGGGCCAGAGCCATGTCAACAACCTTGCCGATGCCGTACTTGTCGACGTGGTACATGCTAAAGGCCTTGATGCCGTTTTCGGCCAGGATCTTCTTCTCGCCGGCGTCGACGTCGCGCAGGCCAATGTAGACCAGCTTGGTGGGTGAAATCATGTTGTCGGGACCAACCCAGCCGAACATATCGGGGTCTTCGGACTTGGCAATGCCGGTCAGGAAGGCTACGGGCATGCCGTGGATGTTGCCCGAGTCTGAGGTCTCGGGCGTGTTGATATCGGCGTGAGCGTCGACCCAGACGACGGCCAGATCGCGGCGTCCGTTGAAGCGCTCGCGGATGGCCTTGGCAGTGCCGCCGATGGTGCCGATGGCCACGGAGTGGTCACCACCCACGGTCAGCAGCATGCGGCCCTCCTTGGCGTGGTTGTAGACCTGGTCGCAAATCTGCTTGGTGGTGTTGGACACGTAGCGGGGCTTCTTCATATTGCGGTGGGGCTCATCAGCCTCGGGGTTCTCCTGGGTGTAGATGCGCGGCTCCTTGTCGCCATGCAGGTTGTAGCCAAGGTCGACACTGAGCTCATTCAAAAGACCAGCTTCGAAGAGAGCGGCAGGGCCGGTGTCAACGCCAGACTTGCCCTGTGGACGGAGATATCAGGGTTAGTATAAATAGATAGATAAGCAGATAAGCAGATAATCGGATGGCGGTTGAGTCTTACCTGGCCACCAGCAAAGCCCATGGCAACAACAGCGACATCCTCGGGGTGGGAGAGGAACTTGTTGTCAGTCTTGGAGCTGACGATACCGTTGCTAACGCTGCCCATTGTGAAGACTGTGAAAAGATGTGGATAAATGGATGAGGGAGGGAGAGGGGGGGGAGGGGAAATAGAGATAGAGATATAGATATAGATAGAGCAGGCGGGAGATGGAGATAGAGAGAGAGCTAGAGCTAGAGCTAGAGCTAGAGAGAAAAAGGTGCTGAGTATGTGGGACAGAAAAGATGAAGAAGGAAAAGAGAAAAAGTTGCAAAGTAAAGCTCAAGTCTGCCGATGACTCTGCCCTGGATGAAGAGGGAAAGAAGAAGAAAGAGAAAAAGGTAAGACCCAAACGCCGGAGAAAGGAAACAGGGCAACAGTTATAAAGAAAATGCCAAATACAGAAAGAACCCGCTCCTAGCCGGTCTAGGCATCGCCGTTTCCCTTTTCATCATGCACAGAATGCGGCCAAGCCACCTGGTTTCCAAGCTTTCTTGCCTTCTACACTCGGACTAGCAGATGCCCGTTTCCAGTATTCGGCCGCCGGCAAAGGGCGGGGGGGGTACAAGGGAGGGAAAAAATGCGTATGTAATAGCCTTGGGTGGAGGGGGCCGCGGTCCTTGGCTTCTCTTCTTCCAATCAGAAGTGGAGAACGCGTAGCTTTGGGTCCCTTTATTTCCCCCCCCCCCCCCCCCACAAAAACCAAAAAAAAAAAAACTTTTTTTTTTTTTTTTTTTTTTTTTTTTTTTTTTTTTTTTTTCTTCTTTTCTTC
>JADILG010000084.1:0-48418 GCA_017591655.1 Thielaviopsis populi | reverse complement strand
AAAAGTGGTATGAAAAAAGAGGGGGGAAAAAAGTGAAGAAAAGAAAGGGGGGGGGGGAGGGGGGGGGGGGGGGGGGGGTGAGCGGGTGAGCGCATGTAGACACATGCTGAGCAAAGCAGAAGAAGTCCCATTGTAGCAGATATCTGTGTGTGATGTCGTACATGGCATGGCATGGCATGGCGTGGAGTGGCATGGCGTGGTGTGTGTCTTGTAAATACAGGATCGTTGGGGAGGAAATGAAGGTTGCCTAAACTGGCTGTGGGCTGCTTAAATCTGGAGAGGATTGGATGGCAGGTGGCATCTGTGTGTCTTACAGCTGCAAACAGCTGTTTCTATGGATGTGTGCCTGAGAACAATAAGCTGGCAGAATGCAACAAAGCTTTGCGTTCTAGCTGACAGCTGGTATATTAACCCTAGACAGTGACATAACCCTACTCTAGGCTGGCCGTTCCGCGCCTGTCGTACGATGATTGCGTGTTCGTAATGATGCAAATGCAACCCTAAGCCTAGCCAAATGTCTGTGATACAAATAATACAAATAGCAAGCGGCAGTCTCAAACCCTTAGCTGCAACTATTACGTTGAGCTCACTACGCGCGGATGACATAACATGTACTCCCGTTGTAGACCCTCGTTAGAAGAATTATTCTCGTGAATTTTTGCTGGAATTTTTGTACATGACAAGTCCTCTTCTACTTGGTCTTGCGCAAACTCTTGTCTTTTTGTATTCGGCATCATGATGTGGGAGAGGCAGGGCTTGTGGGTTTGAGTGTAGCTTGACAATGATGACAAGTACCAAGCCACCAAGCAATCAAACATAAACCACCAACCACCAACCACCAATCACCAATCACCAGGCCGCCAGGCACCAAGCACCAGTAACCAATCATCAATCAATCAAGCATCAACTGGAACAAGGCAGGCAAGCAGGAGGCTTCTTTCCAGTTATAGCTTGTGAGGCTTGTCCTGCAACAGGCTGCAAAGAAACTGCCTTGCCTTTGCCTTTGGCCACCAGCCAGCAGAAATAAGACAAGAGCAGCGAATCGATTTGCAGTGTGTTCTTGTGTTTTTTTTTCTTCCTGTCATCTCTGCTTTTTCTGCAGCCTATTTTTTTCTCTTCTTTTCTTCCTCTCATATTAAATTTGCTGCTGTGCTTATTTTTGCCGTCACTCACTCACTCGACCGCCTCGCCTCGCCTCGCCTTTAAAGCAGCTGCACTTGTCTTTGTTTCAGTCTTTCTCCATTGAGAACTATTTTTACCCTTTTGTTTGTTTCATTGCTTCTCGTCTTCTTGTTCTTGTTCTTGTTCCTGTCCTCGTTCCTGTCTCCTCCCCGCCCTCCCCTCATTGCTTCATTGCTTCATTGCTTCCGCCTCTACATTGAATCATCGACGCTCGACAACTCATTCTATCGATTCCATCCCGTCCGTTGACTTGACGCACTGATCCGCTTCCTGATTCTCGAGTTTTTTTTTTGTGGATTCCCGTCAATTTTATTGCCTTGATCATTTTTTTTTTCGGCGATCTTGACTTCATCCCCACCATACCGATTTCTGCGCTCTTGAGTGCTCAAAAAAATACGCCACAAAAGACAGACCAAGATATCGTCTATTGCCAGCCGAAATGACTTTAAGATCCAAGATTGCCCGCCATTTTGGCGAAACTGTGAGGCTCTCCATCCTTTTGCACTGCACCTGAAAAGGAAAAGAAAAAGAACAAAACAAAACTCTCGAGTTGCTGCGTCGCCATGACCTGCTCGCTGCCTTCTTCTGATATGCATGGCGTTCCCATTCAAGCTTCTGCCCCAGCTTCATCGCGGTTGTGGGGTCGAGGAAACCAGTGCTTCCAGCTCATCCGTCCGTCATTGTACAATCTTTCTTTTCCCCCTTTGCCATTCTGGCCGGTATAAATCGGCTTGGTATCCAGCTATGCATGCCTATTCCGTCGCTGTTTCCAACCTGACCTGGCTCAGGCCCTCGGGGAATCGTCATCATGTCAGGCTCAAATAGTGCCATGGCTTGTGTAATCAAACGCCCTTGGGGAAAAAGACCTTGCAATGAATGGATATCGTTCCAGAACTACCTTGAATCTCCCAGCTGCCGTCACTCGTCTTGCAGAACATTCTTTACTGACTTTGACTCTGTCAAGAAGATGTCACCACATCAACCGTACCTGTCTTGTAAGCTATACACACACACATATATATATATATATATATATATATATATATATATATTTCTCCGTCTTCGTGCGCTGCCTTGGCCAAGCCGTACACTAACACCGCGCCACCATAGACCATGATATCCTCTGTATGTAGACCGCAGCTTCTGCCCCGTCCATCATTCTCTGTCGCTACAAAGCCTGGAACCTACGCTGCAGATCCCGCCTCGCCATATCAAAAGCACTAACACCACTTCAGTAACCTACGAGGATCTCAAGGCTCTTCGTAATGACTGGCTCACAGACAACGTATGTTTATGTCCTAGCCCTATACAAGACACACCGTCATCCTTACTCATACTTCTTCTCCTAGAACATTGCATTCTGGGAAGAATACTTGGAGCGCGAGGTGCTCCCCAAGTACCCCAAGGCCAAAGTCATCTTGCTACGACCCAGCATGACCTTCCTCATGATGAAAGACCCTGATCTGAAGAGCGTCAAGTCTGCTCTTCCCGATTTCAAACACATTTCGCACATCTTCCTTCCAATCAACGATAATCGTAACGTCGGCGTTGCAGAAGGAGGCTCGCACTGGTCACTTCTTGTTGTTTCATTACTGGATCGTGTTGCCTTCCACTACGATTCTCTCGGTCGCTCCAACTACTACGAGGCGAAGAACGCTACACAAATCTTTGGCCGCCTGCTGCGAACACCGCTAGCCTTCTTACACCTGGACGACACACCCCAACAGGAGAACGGCAGCGACTGTGGCGTGTTTGTGTGTATTTTGATGCGCCATCTGCTGGTTAAGAGACTTTTATGCGTTGGCGCGAGAGAGCAGGTGTCCATGAGCCTTGCTAACAAAATGGTGGACTCGCGGGGAGCACGCAAAGAAATGCTGAACATAATAGAACAGTTGCGGAAGGAGGGCGAACGTCGCAGATCGTGAGTTACTACCCCCCCGTCTCCATCATACTCTATCTGGTCCTTTTACCAATACCTGCTTGCCGGCATGGTCCCGTCTGTTCGAATATTGACACTAACCTACAGACACAGTCGGAGTTCTTCACCTTATTCTTCTAAGACCCCGCCACGGATTGAGTAGAGCTTCCACATCCGCCCGGCCCATGTCGTGAAGAATAAAAAGGCCGTCAAGTCTAGGACCAGGTAGTCTTTGACGTCTTCCACAAAGTGATCTGTCGCGTTGTTTGTTCTCACTGTCCTCGTTATTTCGTTTTCATGTTTCCCCCCGTTCTCCTCCTCCTCCTTTTCGCATTATTGCTACTTGAAGCTCTTTATCCAAGTCCACTACACAGAGTCTGTAAAACCAACTGCCATGAAGCCATGATCACGCTTTCCTTTTTTTTGTTTCTTTTTCCAGTCACAGCATGATGACTGAGGCCAGCATCTATTAGAGGCTAAACTACACAGACACAGAGAGACGGTGCCAAAACTTTGATTTTCTAGAAAAAAAAAGAATTCGATGGAGAGTTTAGTTTTTCTTTGACGATGCTAACTAATGTTTGCTTGTTTGCTTGTTTTCTTTCTTTTTCTTTTCTTTTTTGACGCACTGTTCCTCTATTAGCTATAAGTAAATACCGAAATAAAGACACGACGCATGTTTGAAGCTTGTCCTCCCATTGGAGATGTAGCTAGTCGTATATTGGCTATTCAACTGTGCGTTGTGTGTGTGTGTGTGTGTGTGTTGAGACTAGAAACTAGAAGCCACAGACCGGGCGCGTATTGCTGACCCGACCCGACAAACCCACCATGTCTATCTTGCAGAGTCGTTCAACATGTGTACGTGTAGTCCATTAATGATTCTCATATCAGTTATTATCGTCGTCGTTTTCCTGGTCTATACCGGCAGTTCCAACTGCATATTCTAGTCATGTAGATATATCGCGTCCTGTAAAGTCGCGCAGCAACGATTCCACTGACCAAGTATGAAAGACGGTGCTGTTTTTGCTGTGTTTGTTCTGCCAGAGTCGCCCGACCCCTGAGGATAAGCCGTAGGACTCAAGATTTGTTAAAAAACGCAGAGT
The DNA here is from genome assembly GCA_017591655.1 of Thielaviopsis populi. Classification (NCBI taxonomy): domain Eukaryota; kingdom Fungi; phylum Ascomycota; class Sordariomycetes; order Microascales; family Ceratocystidaceae; genus Thielaviopsis; species Thielaviopsis populi. Next base: position 44,215 of record JADILG010000084.1, on the reverse strand, counting down.
TCTGCTCCATTGTAGCCGAGATGAAGCCCCTCAATGCCGCCCATCTGTTGGCTGTCGACGTCTCCATCTGCGGCGCCGGTGCAGGCACGGGGGCCTGCTGGCTCTGGTTCTGGAGCTTCTGCTGTTTTCTGCTCAGCTTTACAGGTGCCGGGGCGTTTATCGTCGGCGCCGCCTCGCTGACTGTCGCCAGCTGCGCCATGCTCGCGCCAAAGCGGCTCATCTCAGACTTCACCACGGCCTCCTTGCGCTTGAGCGCGCCCGGCCTGCTCTTCAAGCTCTTGTGTTTAATCTTGCCAGCGGCAGCGGCGCTACTCTCGTCATCCTCGTCCGCGAGGTCGGGCAGCGCGTCGGCCAGACTAGTCAGGGTGGTGGTGAGCTTCTTCTTGGCGCGGCGCGTGGCGTTGCGCGAGGGCTTGGTGTTGGCTTTGGCGATGCGCGAGACGAAGGCGCTTTTCTTGATTACGCGCTTGTCCTTTTTTGACGAGGCAAAGGAGTCGCTGATGGTGGTGTCTTCGCGGTGCACTTTGTAGGGAGCGTGGGGGTGGATGTCGCCGCGCAGACGTGCCATGCGATGCTCGCCAATGGAGAGTTTGGGGGTTGTAGGGGCCTGGGAGAGGACATGTTAGCTGGAAGCACAAGTGGTTCTTTTCTTCTTGTTAGTTTGGACAATGTAAGCGGAAAAAGATGAAAGTACCATTGCAAAGTAATCCAAATGTGTCGTTGGGCTGTGAAGAGACGGGTACACAGAGCTACTGGCCTGGCCGGTTCCCGATCTGTTAGCTGTGGCCTATGACGGTGGTGGGGCGGACAAAATTTCGAGAATCGCAAGTACCATTTCCTTATCTTATCTTATCTTAATGGACTCACAGCTGTCACCAGCTGCCCTGTGCAACGTTGGGACCCGGCAAGCGATCTTGACTTGCCGCCATCACGACCGCTGACTCGATGTTGTGGAACTCAGTTTCCTTTGCTACCGACCTTCCAGAAAAGGCCTTGAACTTGGCCCAGCATATTGCACAGTTGCGGCGGCACCAAAGCTATGGGGCCGAAAGAAGAGCGTCTACAGCGACTTAAGCTGGAACTGCTTGAAGTCGAGACCAAGGCTGCTTCATTGAGAGCAGCGATTGCTGAGACCGAAAGCGAGATAGCGACCGAGAGAGCTTCCAGGTCTGACTCCTGGCCTTTGGAGACTCATGACTATGAACGATACGGCCGCCAGATTATCGTGCCAAACGTTGGCGTACAAGGTTAGTTTCAAGGTTCTTGGCCTGGCCCCGAGGCGGAAGCGGAAATGCGCTTGCTCTCGTCTAGACTAACCCGAGGACATAGGCCAAGTACGTCTGAAAAACTCAAAGGTGCTGGTAGTCGGAGTTGGGGGTCTGGGATGTCCCGCCTCAGCGTACCTTGCTGGCGCTGGCGTTGGAACCATGGGGCTTGTTGACGGCGATACTGTCGAAGCCTCCAACCTTCATCGACAGATTGCCCATTCTACATCACGAGTTGGAATGACCAAAGTTGAGAGTGCCATTCAATATCTGACTGGGTGAGTGGCCTATGAAGCTTTCTATATTCGTGGTGCACACTGACATTCCTCAGTCTTAACCCCCACGTGACATACTGCCCTCACATTCAACATCTCACAGCCGACAACGCCGTCGATGTCATCAGCCAATACGACATTGTGCTTGACTGTACAGACCACCCGACATCACGATACCTTGTTTCTGATGTATGCGTACTCCTTCAAAAGCCGCTGATCTTCGCCTCAGCTCTCAAGCTGAGCGGACAGTTGATGGTCATGAACTACCCAGCCAAGCCACAGGGATCACTCACCGGCGGCCCCTGCTACCGCTGCGTCTTCCCCAAGCCATCCCCTCCAGAGGCCATTGTCAGCTGTGGTGATGGTGGCATTCTGGGGCCCGTTGTTGGTACCATGGGGATTCTCCAGGCGCTGGAAGCGCTGAAAATCATCACCAGTGGCGGACTAGATATTCAGGCCGACCCGTCTCGAGACTATGGGAGGCCGAGTATGCTGCTATTCACGGCAAACTCGCCGTCGCCTTTCCGGTCAATCAAAATGACCAATAGACGACCAAAGTGCTTTGCCTGTGGTCCCGAGTCAACGTTGACCGAGGAATCCCTTCGAAAGGGAACACTCAACTATGTGCAGTTTTGTGGCACTACCTCACCCGTTCGCATTCTCCGACCTGACGAGCGCGTTAGTGTCATGGACTATCAAAAGACACGACTTGCGGGTGACCACCTCCTTCTGGATGTCCGGAGCAAAGAGCACTACAGCGTCGGGTCTCTTGACAACTCTGTTAATATCCCTTTGTCTGCTATTGCCGCAGCTAAAGAACCGGGAAGCATGCTGGACGGGCTGTTGCAGGATAGGAAGACCAACTCCCCAGTCTATGTCATCTGCCGTCAAGGGGAGGACTCCCAGATTGCTGTTCGGCGGCTGAAGGAGGCGGGGTATGGGAACAATGGCCTGCGCTCGATTGTTGATATTGAAGGCGGCATGAGAGGCTGGAAACGAGAGATCGACCCGGGCATGCCGTTCTTGTGAGGTTGCCAGGTGATGTGTATAGCTTAGAATTAAAGGCTGCTTGAGCGCTGAAAACTATGCATTGTCGGCGAGTCTTTGATGGAGGAAAAGAGTGTACGAATATAGAGTCATAGATGACCAAATACTGTACCATGACACTCATTTATCGAAGCAAAGACACCACATTCCATATTACATCACATCACAGAAGGCTCGGCGCTTGCAATCTACACACGGCGTTTGTTCAGTCAAGCGTCAAACAAACTTGCGACCTGGCCATTAAATAACTGCAGAAAGCTTAACAGCAAACTCGGTTGATATTGACTGCTTAAACGAAGCTGGTGCGCTTCTTGTTAAAGGCACGCTGGTCCTTTAGCCAGTGACGGTAGCCAGTCACGCTGGATATCTTTTCACCGTAGAAATCAGGGACTAATGAGGAGGTCAGTATCAAGGGATGCACGCAGCACAGGAGCACAGAGTCTGAGTGAACCTACCAGGGTTACCGGCGGAAGAAGAAGAAGGGTCGACACGGTTGCGCTTGATCCGGGCGAAGAAGTTGTTTTCTTTCTATGATGTGCATTAGTACAGCGCTCCCACCCCCTGACTTGAAGATGCGTCGTCTCGGCCACTACTTACAAGCATGAACTGAGGGGTGACTTGGCGGTTCAGCCAGTAAAACACCCGCGAGCCTACACTCGGACCCATCAGCCAGCCCAGCGACGCAGCAGACGTCGTGACCAGACCCATGGTAATCATGGGATCCAGCGGCACCTGCGTGAGCAACTCGCCGCCGAGGCCGTTTGCCAGCAACACGGCACCAGTCATCCCGCACCCGGTGAAGCCAATCGCGCTGAACAGCAGCTGCCACCGACGACGGGCCTTGCGTAGTTTGAAGAAGCTGTTCCAGTCCAGAGCTGCGCCCGGTGCGGACTTGCCAGCCACGGCCTTGCCGGCGCCAGCCGTCGACGAGGCCGCCGCAAACCCGGCACTGTGCACGAACGGCGTGAAGCTCAGCGCGCGTGTCTGCATGTGTACTGGCTGTCTGGCGCCAGCGGCGCCCATGCTGATGTGGTTGGCGGGGAGAGAGTTGTTGCGCAGCGCGAGCAGCACGGTGGAAGTCGAGAAGGACGAGGCGGCTCTGCATGGCGGCATGGCAGCGGTGGTTTGCAGGGTGGCCTGGCGAGACGAGGCGGCGGAGCCCAGGGCTCTAAAAGTCGAGACAGCGGTCTTGCAGGCGATCATGACGAATTGGCCGATGTGGAGGTGGGCAGGTCTGACGGGGGAAAAAAAATCAATCGGTTCGGTTCGTTCGTGACAAGGCGTTGAGTTGAATAGGATAAAGGTGGCTTGTCGATCAGGCGGTCGCTTCAATGTGGCTTTAGTTTGAGACGACGATGTGATGATGGGCGATTTGGTTTGTCGGAGCTTTTCAGAGAGATGACAGACTTGAGATAATGCAACTATTGGGCTTTGTTTTTTTTTTACGGCTCGAGATCAAATGCTGTTGGTTGTTGGCTGATGTCTGATGTCTGATATCTTCAAATCAGCATTTGCCCTGCCCCGGACCCACTTTGGCAGAATTGCCACCCTCGCTAACTCGAGTGAGCTTCGTTGAGCAACGACGAGCTCTAAACACCACAGAAACCGCAGAAAAAGAATATATTGGTGTTATGAAACATTGAAGCCATTCAATATCTGCCGAGGCGCAGTTGGACGCATGTCATGTCTTGCTGCCGTAAAAATTCTGGAATAGCCTCAACCCTGAAGCAGACAAAGCCTTAGTTAGCGGCTCTTTTTTGCCTGCGCCTTGCCATCCGCATCGCTCATCTTTCTCGCAGCTTCATCGATGATTCTCGAAATTTCCTGCTCAAAGTCTTGAACATCAACTCCGCATTCATCCCCCGCCACTCCCAATGAGCTCTCCAGCTTCTGCAACGCATTGACAGCACCGCGCATCACCGAGTTCAACTCATCAAAATTCGCCTGCATGTTCCGGGCGCTCTCGCTCTGTTGTTCCAGAGCCTCCTTCTTTGCCTGCTGGATGATCTTGAGTTTTGCATCGCACATGGCCAAGAAGGCCCTGTGATTGTTCTCCAATTGGCTGCGGAACTCTTCTGTTTCTCTCAAATGCAAATCCCGCGTCTTCTTAACTAGCATCGACGTGCTGTTACGATACTCATCGATGACCTTGTTCATGATGCTTTCCTGGCCTTGAACATATTTGAGGATGTCCTAGATGGTGTTGTCAGCGTTACTTTATTCTGCCTCGTATTCTGCAAAGTCATTCAACTTACACAAGTCGTTTGCGTGAGAGCATTCACCAATGGGCTGCCCTCAACACCCAATGGTAAAGCCTGGGACTGTGGCTCTACCAGGGCTTCTTGCTCGTCACAGCCAGCTTCCTTTGCTCTGGACTGCAGTCTTTTTCGCTCTTCTCGTTGTTGGATTTGCTGCGTTATTTCTCTCCGAAGATTGCATGGCTCTTGACCTCGAATTAACCCATCTGGAACATACGGAGGCGCAGATTGAGTGCCCTTGACTACTGGTCGAAGTGAAAAAACATCCGGAGTTGCAGGACACAGTTGCGACTTGAAATTTGGCCCGTTACCAGCCTTTTGACAATTGCTATCAGTGTGTCCTAGCACTGACTTCTCGAGTCCAGACTGGTGGGCTACAAGTTTCTCCATCGAATCGTCAATATTTTGTTTATCATAATTGATTGTTGAGTAGGCTGGGGCCGGGACCTTCCCTTCCTTGCTTGCGGATCCTGCATATAGGACAAACGATTCACGATTCAGAGAGACATCGCGTGGAATATCTCTGCGGGAATTCTCGAGATTCCCCTTTCTAGCAGGAGACTTAGCAGCCTTTGTGATGTTTGAAGGAGATGATGGGGTCGATGATGCCTTGGTCATTGGCCGCTTGATTCGCGCGCTTCGCCTAACGGGTAATGGTTGCTTTTGCGTGTTTTGCTTGACTCTGGCTCCCTCGCCCCTAGAACTTTCAATCGTCATTGAATTTGTTTCTTCAGGAAATATTGGGATAGGACTACCGTCTTCATCCACCCGTACACTGCTGGGACGTCGTGACAAAGTTGGCGGTCTTGGTTCAGATAACTCCGAGTCGTTTCGAACAAAGTCATCCTGGCATTTTGCTGGGGGGTTCGAACCAGCAACATCATTGTCCTCTTTATCTGAGAGGCCGGGCCTTTCACTGTCTTCTTGCATCTCAGGAAAAGCCGGTATCTTTAGCCCTGCTTGCTTTCGCTGCCTTTTTGAGACCTTGGGACGATTAGGATTCCGACGTTTTGCTGGTGATTGGGCGGGAGCCTCCGGAACGGCTTTGCTGCATTTAGCAAAGTGTGTTGACTCGGATGTAGTATTTAGTTCCATCTGTGAGGTTTCTTCGACACTTCTGGTTATGTTCTTCACACAAAATACGGATGGAGGTTGAGTAGATCTGAATTTTACTTGGTTAGCTCTTATACTCATACTGACACCGAGGACATAACTACTTTAACATACCGGGAGCTATCGTTCTCAATGGCTCTTTTTACTAGGTTGGCGATAGTATTTTGATCACCTAGCTTGTCCGAGAGAGGTGGAGGCTGTTGATCATCTTTGTCCTTGCTTGCTGATGAGGATAGACGGCGCGGCAGGTTGTCAAAGTTCATTTGAACACTAGTAAGCACGTTTAGTGTTAGAGTATGCTAGATACTTTCACACAGACTCAAGGGTCTCTTGTCGGCAACCACCTTGGCACCGAAACAGCATACATTTTTGGCCTTTGTTCATCATCGTTACTTCCACTTGAACTGGAGAGGAGAAAAGCTGATATGTTGTCGTCTTGGATGGGCTCCAAAGCCTTAGCTTCGTTTGGGTGGTTTTCGGTATTCTCTTCAAAAGCAAACGGCGTCTTGCTGGAGTTTCTTGCTATTCGGGTTTTTTGACTATCGGTGTCTTCCATGGGAAACATGGAACTAGGCAAGACGTCGTCTAATATCTCGCCCTGAATAGATGATGGATGAGGAGGTAACTCCTCATAACCGTTAATGCTGGACATTCGTACAGGAGGTGAGCTAGGAATTTTGGTTTCCTCGTCATCGTCGCTTAACATGAATACATCCATGCCGTTGCGAAGAGTATTGTTTGTTAGGCCGTCGGATGGTACTGTTGAAGTGCGCATATGCTCATAGTCGTCCATGGCCTCATCGGAGGGCAGGCCGAGGCGGGAGAAGTGGCTAGCATGGCTAAAGTCATTGCCGAGGTCGGGTAAACTGACATTGTCGTTTTCATAGAAGGCCGGTGCGTCGGACTCGGATGTCGCTTTGTGTGTCAGCATCTGCAATGATTTCATCGAGGACTCGTTTGCTTTGAACACAAATGAACAAGTGGCTACACGTGGCTCAAAGTGCTGTAGCAAGCTTGCTTATCTTTATATGATCAATTTAACAGCTAATCATTTTCAACTTGTGCGTTTGCTCAGGCTCGCCCATAGCAAACGCTGGTTCTTGCTGTTTACAGGCGACACACTCATCAGGGTTAGGGCATTTCTTGGCCACGATACAACGCAAAGTGCAACTGCCCTTTCTAGAATTCAGAGTTTTCATGTCGCGATTTCTTGTTTTGCCACATAATGAAGTCTCATGAGCGAACACATTATTGAGTGCATTGAAAGCCTCTATAAGGATAGCCTGTTGTTGTATTGTCACACTTGGTCATGAATTGGGTAAGTCTAGACACACTGAGCGCTTTGTTGTACAAGGGTTTAGATCTCAATGCTATTATTCTCGCTAGGGTTTATTGGAGCTGACAAATGGCAACGGCTTTGGTATTACAAGAGCCTTAGTCAGCCGGCTTTTTTGAGGTAAGTCTCATGAGCGTTCCTCGGGCCCTGACAAGTGTTTGTCATTTATCTATTTGTTTGCCTTTGATGCTGCTGAAAATACATAGACGCACTTGATTCTTACACACGTTCCTCCATTCTCACCTTCTGACGCACCTGGTGCCCTACCAATTATTCGCCTACTTATTTCCAATGATGGCGATACCTCCCATCAGCAGTGAGCGACTTGCTTTGGCGGAGATGGCAACAAAAGCCCAGAAATATACCGATGCCCAACCAACAACAGATGCGGATTCCGATATGGAGACACATAAAGAGCCAAAAACCGTTCTCTACCTTGCCTTTGGCTCTAATCTCAACCACAAGATTATCACAGAGCAAAAAGGAGCCCATCCGCTTGGGAAAATCAATGTCACGGCCCCCTCACTCCGGTTGACCTTTGACATTCCAGGCATCCCGTATCTGGAGCCATGCTTCGCCAATACTGCCTTGCGGGAACTCCCTAAGGACCCCCTTCCGGACCCGATCAATCCTGGGCCCGCGCTGCCACCTATTCCAGACCCCAAGAAGCCAGTCTGGAATAAGGGCCTTGTCGGGACAGTATACGAGATTACCAAGGAGGACTATGCCAAGATCATGGCTAAAGAGGGGGGCGGCTCCGGCTACATTGAAATTTTGGTGCCATGCATTCCTCTCCCGCCCAGTGTGTCCATCCCCGAACGCCCTGACCCGCCAGTCCCCCGGCCCTTCATTGCCCGTACTCTGTACCAGCCGGACATTCCCGGCGACGTACCGGACTTTCCTGCGCCACCCAAAAAACCAACCAAGGCATCTGGCAAGCTGGCCAAGGGAGACAATGAACCGAAGAGCAGCATCCTAGAAATAGCAATCGATCAACAGAAGGGCGCCGAGAATCCGGCCGAGCCGGATCCCAGCAACCCACTGAAACCGGATCCCAAACGCAAGTGGTGGCTACGCTTGGTAACGCCCCACAAGCGCCCCAGGCCGGATTACGCCCAGGCCAGTGCTAGGTACCTCAATCTGATTGTTCAGGGTAGCAAAGAAAACGAGCTACCAACGGAATATCAAGCTTACCTAGAGAGCTTCCAGCCTTACACAATCACTACATTCAGACAAAAGATTGGGCGGCTCATAATGATCTTGACAGCTGTCCCAGTATTCCTGACCATTTTACTTGCTGCCAGGTATGTTTCTGACAGGCATGGCAAATATCCGACGTGGCTGGCAATAGTGTCCCATGTAATGTTCAATGCTATCTGGATTACATATGACCACATCATGAAGCCTCTGTTTGGCGATGGCGAGCGGACCATCTCGGCAAGCCACCAGCCACCAAACAGCACAAAGTCAAAGATAGACCGGAACTCGGACGAAAGAACTGCGCTTTTGGGCCAGAATGAGACATCAGACTCAGAAGGGGAAGTGTAAAGAAAAATCCCGTATCCTGGCTAGATGTTACAACAGAGCCTCACATTGTAAGCGGTGGCATAATACACAGTACTATAGGTTCATCATCCAACACGGCAGAGCCTCAATTTGCAGAGCCGTGGCTGACTGAAAACTTTGTGATACATAGGTAGATAGAGACGGTAGAGCCTCACCAATGCGTCGAGCACGCTGCAGCAGGAAAATATTTTCAGCAAAAGGGAAAAGAAAGCCAGCATGCTATACAGACTCGGGTTCGTGGTTCCGACAGAGAGCGCCGTGCAGGACACCATGCAGAACGCAGTGAGTGGTTTATGGTCCAAGTACATGGACATGTAGCACGTATGTGCTCGTCCGCCTTGACATCCACCTTGACATCCACATCGACATCCACATCGGCATCCACACCCAGCAAACGTGTATATGTGTCTGTACATGTACATATACATACCGGTACTTCTTCATGTAAGCTGTATATACTGTTACCCTACCAATATTGGCTGGCAGGGATTTGCAGGCAGCGGTCCAGTTAATAAAACGGGCAGATCTTCAAGTTATCCGTGTAAACAAGGACACCCGTTCAGGATGGTGACAAGTCAATATCACGGTGACGTCAAGCCAGAAAAGCCCAATAGTCCGCATACGTATTCCAGCAATACGATGGCTGAACGGTTGTTTGAGAACATGGATATAGCGCCTCAGCTGGTTTCCAGGAGACATGAGAGGGTTAACGTGGAGGTTATCAGGATTTTCACCTGGACGCTGGGTCCACCTCTTCATCCTGTTGAGCGTCTTGAGCGGACACGGCTTTATGTATTGATACAAAGCACTCGAGCAAGGCCGCTGTTATGGGACGCTGGACGTACGCTCTGTGGAGAATCAAGGGGGCAGTGGGGGTCTCTGCGGCCGCCGCCTTTGCACCCCCCGCCGCTGGCAAGACATCCCGCGGAGCGGTTCCGGTGCACCCTGAGGCTATCTGGCTATAGGGTGTGATATGGGCTTCAAGACTCGATACCCGTATTACCAAATATTAGCATGGAATACTAGTGTCTCTTGTTAAGGCCCTAACGAAGCATATGCTTTGACGGTGGGTCCGTTAGCATCATCAGCATGGCCTACTTGTCAAGCACAACGTCCGCTAGAACGAGCAGAAACGAAAAGAGGGTGAGACGAAGAGACTAAAGCGGGCTGGGTTGGCAAAAATAAACACCGGCTTGACTTGGGCGATGTTTCATTAAGGTAGGTTGCGGCTCAAAACTAAAGGGCCTTATCTTAAATGTCCAGGGGCGTAGGGCGGCCTTGGCATTTGACGGCCGAGTTGAGTAAGCTTGGCATATAGGCAAGCAGTTTGGGTGATATCGCCTTGCTTGAACACCTGTGCTGTGCTGTGCTGTGCTGTACATACATGCCGCTCTACATGCCATAGCATGTATTGACGAGCCCTGAGGACAAGATGGCCCACGCACGTGCGCAGGACACGGGACGCAGGACTAACCAGCACAGTGACAAGCGGTGCAGAAACATTATCCGAATGGCCAGGCAAGACGTCAACGAGAAACAAGGTTTACCTGGCGACAGCCAGGTTTCAAGCACCAAGATAACAACAGCCAGTAGAAAGAGGCGTATTCGTGATTTCCATTCGTCCACATCACAGAAAGGAAGCCAAGGGGACCACTCCACTGGCAGCCTGGAGCTGCGACAAAGCGTGAGTTTGTGCAGGTTTCATGGGCTCGGGCGAAGTAGGACATTGAAAGACGACTGACTGGCTGGCTGGCTGACTGGCTGGCAGCCACGAAAAACAGAAACGAAAAACAGAAACGAAAAACAGAAACGAAAAACAGAAACGAAAAAGAGAAAGAAATACAAGAAAAAGAAAGCATGTGAACGGGCATCCACCCGGGTGGTGTAGACACCAGAGGCGTGTGGGCATACACTTGTGTCAGCGTATATTTGTGTATCTGTAGGTGTCGGTTGTGTGTGGACAGACATGGGAGACGTCCAAGGATACCGCAAATGATCTTCACGGCGGGCGCCAGTGGCCAGCGGCTCGATGCTCAATCCTGGTCTAAAAGCCTCAGAGTCGCAATCACAACCAACCATGATGCCGCCCGTAGCTGAGCGCGACGCTCCCACGGAGAAGCCTGATAGTCCCATATAGGACTGGCATCCGGCATAGATAGATTGTGGCCAGGTTTTTTTGAGCCTTTCAGGGCGTGATGACGACATTGTGCATGGATAGTGGAAGCACGGCTCAAGCGAAGTGGGACAGTCGGCCCGGAGAAAGAGACTCTAGGGGCCCCCCGGCGACGGGCTACCGAAGGTTTTGAAAGGCCGCTTGTCAATCCAGGAACGGGTGGCGAAATTAGCACCTGCACCGGCTGGTGAGACTTGGGGGCAGCCGACGGGTGCCAATGTGCCACCTGTGGCGCTAACACGCCTGGATGTGGCCAAGTGCCCTGTGCGGATATCCACGTCTCAATCGTGGCAATCTGAACCCCCCCCCCTACAAATGACGAATGGGGATTGATGGTGAATTTTTCTGGGGCAGGGAAGCATGTACAGAGAGACCAGACCGACCGACCGACCAGAGAGAAGCCAAGCCAGCCGCCAACAAGCCAGGCCAGTCAGTCAGTTACTCAACCTTGCCGCTTTTTTGCTCTCAACATCATATAAGGACAGACTCCCGCCCTCTCCCACTCGATTTTCCTCCTGCTTAATCCAAGTTCATGATCACTTTCCTGACCATCTCTCTTCATTCCGCCTGTGCTACATCCAGATTTCCTGTTTTCCGTCGATCTATTATTACATATCCTCCCCTCCTCTTGCAGCGTCCTACCGCTCTCTTGTCCCCGACCCTTCCGCTCCATCAACATCGCCATCACTGTACTCCTCTCCCTACTCGCCCATCATGACTACCTCTAGCCTCGTCCAGAAGAAGCACAAGGTCACCGTTGTTGGCTCCGGCAACTGGTAAGCAATCAATGCCGCCTCTTTCAGGCCCTTCCTTTCCCCTCCCTTCCCCTTCCGCAGCTATACAACTACCGACTGCCTATCCGATCATCAAAAGAGACACACAGTGCTAACGACCAATATCTTTATTTCTACAGGGGATGCACCATCGCCAAGATCGTTGCCGAGAACTGTGCCGAACAGCCCGACCTCTTTGAAAAAGAGGTGCAGATGTGGGTGTACGAGGAGAATGTCGCCCTGCCCCCCACCAGCCCCTACTACGACGAGAAGATTGGCGAGACTCCCCAGAAGCTCACCTCCATCATCAACACGCACCACGAGAACGTCAAGTACCTGCCTGGCATCAAGCTGCCCGTCAACCTCGTTGCCAACCCTTCAGTGCAGGACGCCGTCAAGGACTCCACTATTCTCATCTTCAACCTGCCCCATCAGTTCATTGACAAGGCCTGCCGTGATCTGACTGGCCACATCCTGCCCTTTGCCCGCGGCATCAGCTGCATCAAGGGTGTCAACGTCACTGACGACGGCATCCACCTGTTCTCCGAGTCCATTGGCAAGGGCCTGAACATCTACTGCGGTGCGCTGAGCGGCGCCAACCTCGCTTCCGAGATTGCCCAGGAGAAGTGGTCCGAGACTACCATTGCCTATGCGCCGCCGCCGTTGGATGCTGTCTCCAGTGCCGAGTCGAGCGAGTCGGAAGACGATGATCTTTTCCACAAGGACGCTAGCGGCAAGAAGTCCACCGTCACCCTGACTCCTATCCCGGCCGAGTACTCTCCCATCGACCAGGCCACCTTCAAGAAGCTCTTCCACCGCCCCTACTTCCACGTCCGCACTGTCTCGGATGTTGCCGGCGTGTCTCTGAGCGGTGCTCTGAAGAACGTTGTTGCTCTGGCTGCTGGCTTTGTTGAGGGCCGTGGCTGGGGTGACAACGCCAAGGCTGCCATTATGCGCGTTGGTCTCTTGGAGATGGTCAAGTTTGGCCAGGCCTTCTTTTCCACTGCCGACCGCGCCACCTTCACCGACGAGTCTGCCGGTGTTGCTGATCTAATCACGTCGTGCTGTGGTGGCCGCAACTACCGCTGCGCCAAGATGGCTGTTCAGGAGGGCCTGTCGGTCAAGGAGGTCGAGGCGCGCGAGCTCAATGGCCAGATGCTCCAGGGCACCTCGACTGCCATGGAGGTTCATTCCTTCCTGAAGACTCGTGGCCTGGAGGCCGAGTACCCCCTGTTCACTGCTATTGCCGGTATCCTGGAGGGCAAGCACAGCGTCGATGAGATCCCCGACCTGATCTCGGACAACTAAAAGCCTCGTTTTTCTTGATTTGTCTTTTTTGATTTTGTTTTCTTTGGTTCATTTTTTTTTGAGCTTTTCAAGTCTTTTTGCTCCGTTACGTAGCCAACAAGTTTGGCATCACGGTCGTCTCAGGACAAGAGAACAGGCCTGTTTGGGATGTGCTTTCTTTTTGTTTTACCATCATCATACGAACCTGGCGTTTTTTGTGCTGTTTTCTTTTTTTGTTTGTTGTTTTTTTTTCCTGCGCCATTATAATAGAAGGAGGAAGACTCTTTCTTGGTTGCTTGTTTGCTTGGGCCACGATACCTAGATGCCATGTCATCTCATTGAAAAAAAATGAATACATTGCATATGTCCATCAGTGACTACTACCACTTATATATGAATGAAGTCTCATCTCATGGTGACGTGTTTTTTTTATTTAGACTTTACACCCTAAAGTCACTCAGCAGTGTAACTCACTCACTCACTCACTCACTCACGCATTGGCACGGAACGCCCGCAGCTTTAGTGGTGGCCACGATGTGTGTGCCACTGCTAGTGGGGGTTAGGTTACCTTGTCGGCTGGCCCGAGCTTAAAGTAAGACTTTGCTCCCCCAGATCGATCTTGCCCAGCGCAGGTAAAAACATAAAAAGACCCACCACGACGGAACAGACCGTACCCAGAATCCTTTTATGCAGAGTATCACGAGTTGACAACTTTCTCAGACAGATGTGCCAGTGCCACAGCAAACAAGAATGAGAGAGCAAGTAGCCAAGGTTATAGGTTGATTGTGGTATTTGTGGTCAATGGCCAGCTGCACAGAGTGGAAAAACTGGTGTTTGCGAGGTGAATTATCACAGAAACACAACCCACTTGACAACACAAAAAAAACAAAAAAAAACAAAAAAAACAAAAAAAAAACTCGCAAGGTGGCGATGTTCTCAGCTTGGCTTAGTGTTTCCTTTGGTGCGAGGAGGCACTGAAGTGAGTACATCAGATCACGAGGTCTTTGGTGTTTGCGTGACAGAGAAAAGGCAAGCTCTCCCTGCTGGCCGGGCCAGGCCTCCTTGTTCCCAACAAGTTAGCCAGCCAGAACGAACCCCGAAAACAAAGTCACATGATGTGCTGAAGGGAGCCATGACATGTAATGTATCCTGTTTGAGCATTGTGCAGAGTGCCGTTTTCTCCTGCGCCGTGCAGTTGCAGCCACAACGACCTAACGATAGTGCAGCCCCGCATGGCCGGTTGTCTCATGGCCCTGATATTGAAGTAAGTGAGCTTGTGATGGGTGAGAATAAGCATACATGTAGCAATGATGAGCCAACCCTAGTGATGACTGCTGCCCTTGGTGATGTAATAATCAATCATAATAATACTGTGTAAGGGCGAGTAATCCTGGCCTGGCCCTGTCTGCATGAGTATATGGACCGGCCCAAAGTCTGGAACACGCCGATTCACAGACCTGAAATGATGGACGCTCATGCTCGAGTCTATACGAGGCTTGTTTTCCTGCACTCGATGAGATCAGACTGGAACCCCGAGGCGTGCATTGCCGTGTGCAGTATGGGATTGGGCTTTTGGATGTCTCTTGTTTAGGCCTCAAAGCGGGGGAGGGGCAGGAGAGCCAGCTAGAATGTAAGAGGCCATGTATGGAGGCCATGTGTGGAGGCCAAGTACCTAAAAAGGCGTGGTGTAGCGTCCAAGTACTGGGTCACTAATTCATCCATTCACTACGGCGAATGGGATTGTATGCGGCGAAATCCTGCGCGCCTCACCACAGGGACTTGGCCACCACTCGCTCACAATGGCCGCACATGGCCCGCAAGAACGATCAATCAGAATACAATGAAGCCGGCAGCCAGATCGGGCGACAAAGAAAACCAAAAGTGCAGCTAGATGAATACCACTCGGGACGGGACATCTAAGTGCTGTGCCGTTTGTATGCCAATGTGTCCTTAAAGCGTGCTGCCCGCCTGCCTGGCCTTTATAGTGTTTGTTGTTTCCCGACAAAAGGGAAGCTACAGCCGTTTGCGCCTGCCTGTATTCATTCTTCACTTCATATCTTGCCTCTGCACAGCCCGTCAAGCTTTTCACAGTTGTCACCATTGCTTGCTCTCTTAACGCTTTCGTGTCCATTGAGAGCTGCCTGGCTTTTCGTCCTTTCGCCGGGCTCTTATATACTTCGCTTTTTTTCCATTTCTCCAGCTCTTGTACCAACCGCAGTTGTAGCTTTAGCTTTGCTCTATCGCTTTGTTCTATAGCTTTGTTCTATAGCTTCAGAGCTCCTTTGATATCGCACATTTCTCGCCACAATCGCTGCTGTCTCAGACCACACTGCATAATTGCCTTGTTTGCTCTGTTGCTTGCTTTAGCTCTAGTCTCAGAAGCTTTCCTACTCCGACTACCAATCATCCGCCCGTCTTGCTGCCGTTCACGTTTCTCCCAATCCCCGACCTCGACTTCAATCGAGCCTCAACTCCACCTCCACCTTCACCTCTCCACCCCCATCTTCATCTTCACCATGACCCCCCCCACCATTTCGTCCAGTGAGATCTATTTGCTCCCACTAAACGATGACGGTTCGCCGGATGTCGCCGGCCAATACATCTACCTCGCACCTCGCTCTGCCCATCCATTTGTAGTGCGCTTCTCAATTGAAGGCAGTTCATCCGTATGCCGCCATGGCAGCTTGTGGGTAAACGTTCCTGAAAATGGTGCAGAGTTCAGACGAGACAAGTTCCGCGAGTTCAAGTAGGTTTTCCTCCAGAGTCGACACCGCACACGAAGCCGATGCATATACTGACTCCATTTTCCCTGTAGACTGGTCCCCAACTTTTCTCGGAACATTGAAATCGACATTACCATCCCCCACGCCGGCGCATACGCTTATTACATCACATACGCCGAGCTGCCCCCTCTAGCCGAAGTCCTCGAATCCACTGATGCTTCCGGGTCCGAAGATGCTAAGAAAAAAACCGACCTCTTCTATATCGATGTAGCCCCATACCTCGCCATCAACGACTCGCCACTTCCCCTTGATGGACTGTCCGTGTTCAGCGTTCTATCCAAGTTTATGGGAAAATATCCCAAGGACTGGAACTCACACTTCCATGGTATCTCCGAAAGAGGCTACAACATGGTGCATTTCACCCCGCTCCAACTTCGTGGCTCTTCCAACTCGCCCTACAGCATATTTGATCAGCTAGCCTGGGACTCGCAATTTTTCCCCAACGGTGAATCTGATATTGCAAAGCTTGTCGAAAACTTGGAAAAGAACTACGGCTTGTTGAGCCTTACCGATGTCGTTCTCAACCATACCGCTCACAATAGCGAATGGCTCCAGGAGCATCCTGAAGCGGGTTACAACCTTAGCACTGCGCCTTGGCTGGAGTCTGCGTATATTCTCGATACGAAACTGCTTGAGCTGAGCAACAAGCTCAAGGAAAAGGGACTTCCAACTATTCTTCGCGATGAAAAGGATCTCTTGAAAATCATGGACGCAATCAAGACCGATGTCATCTTCAACATGCGTCTTTGGGAGTTTTACACTCTAGACATCGAAGCCAACTCTACTGCTGCCGTCGATGCGTGGAAAAGCGGAAAGCACACCTTTCCCAAGGACAAAGACGTCTCTGATATTACCAAAAAGCCGATTGAAGAGCAGGCAAAATATCTCGCCGACAATGGCTTGTGTGGTGCTGATCAGATGGGCTCACGCTTTAGACGCCATATTGATGCACAGATTGCAGGTGGTCTTCTGGCTTTGCACTTTGGCAACTTTGAAACCGACTCCGGCAAGGGTCCCGATGAATACGCAGCAAAGACCAAGATCTCTAGTATTCTAGATGCCGTTAACCTTCCATTTTACAAGGAATATGATGCTGAAGTTGCCGACATCTTGCAACAGTTGTTCAATCGCATCAAATACATGCGCCTGGAAGAGCATGGGCCAAAGGCAGGCGAAATTACCGCCGAAAGCCCCCTTATCGAGACCTACTTTACCCGTCTTCCGAAAAACGAGCGGACTTCCAAGTACAGTGACGGCGACCTGGCGTTAGCCAACAATGGCTGGGTCTGGGGCGGCGACGCACTTATTGATAACGCTGGACCCAAGTCCAGGGTGTATCTACGAAGAGAAGTCATAGTGTGGGGTGACTGCGTCAAGCTCCGCTATGGCTCGGGTCCCGAGGATAGTCCGTATTTGTGGGATCGCATGACCCAGTACGTGAGACTCCTGACCAGGCATTTTGCTGGTCTCCGTATCGACAACTGCCATTCAACTCCCATCCATGTTGCCGAGCATATTTTGGATGAAGCTCGCCGCGTCCGCCCCAATGTGTATGTGGTAGCTGAGTTGTTCTCTGGCTCCGAAGCGACTGATTACGTTTTTGTCAAGCGCTTGGGCTTGAGCTCTCTTGTTCGTGAGGCCATGCAGGCCTGGAGCACTGGTGAGCTGAGTCGCCTGGTTCACAGACACGGTGGCCGCCCAATTGGCAGCTTTGAAAGAGACGAAATCACTCGCACCGAGGTCAAGGTTCAGCCAGATGGTACCACTAGCTCTACTGGTGACCATAGCCGCAAAACCTCAATGGCGAAATCTCGAGAGTTCATTCGTAATATCAAGCCCGTCCCTGTTCAGGCCCTGTTCATGGACTGCACCCATGATAACGAAACTCCCTTCCAGAAGAGAGATGCTCGCGATACACTGCCTAACGCTGCTCTAGTGAGCATGTGTGCTAGCGCGTCAGGTAGTGTCATGGGCTACGATGAAATCTATCCCAAGCTCATCGACCTGGTTAGTGAAACTAGACTCTATGTCTCGGAAGCTTCATCATCTCCGTCTGTAAAGATTGGCGCCGGCAAGAATGGCATTGCCGGTGTCAAAAAGCTTTTGAACCAGATCCACACTCTCATGGGCAAAGACGGCTATGATGAGACCCATGTGCATCATGAAGACCAGTACGTCACCGTGCACAGAGTTCACCCCAAGTCGCGCAAGGGATACTTCCTCATTGCCCATACCGCTTTCCCTGGCTACGGCAACGGCAACGGCGCCTTCAACCCCGTCCACTTGACCGGTACCAAGGCCAAGCATCTGGGTAGCTGGATGCTTGAAGTTGATACTAGCGAGGAAGCTGTGGCCGAAGTCGTTAATGACAAGGTCTATCTGAACGGCCTGCCTAGCCAAGTTGTTGACTTGCCTGGCGTCAAACTCGAGTGTGTAGGTAACGACACGTTTATTACCGTCCGCGACAAATTCCCTCCTGGGAGCATTGCTTTGTTTGAGACGTGGATACCTTCGGCGGAACACTCGGCTGGTTTGGACACTTATGTTACGAGTGAATCTACCGCTGCATTTGCCGAGCTTGATTTGGTTGATCTGAACTTTGTCCTCTACCGCTGTGAGGCCGAAGAACGCTCGACTAGCGATGGGCAGGACGGCAATTACGATATTCCAGGCCATGGTAAGCTCACTTATGCTGGCTTGCAGGGCTGGTGGAGTCTCCTTGAGGCTATTGTGCGTGACAACAACCTTGCCCATCCTCTTTGCCAGAATCTTAGAGACGGCCTGTGGGCTCTGGACTACACTGTTGGTCGCCTTGAGCGCCGCTCCAAGATTCCTGGCTGCGAGCGTCTTGCTAAGCCTGCTCAGTGGCTCAAGGAACGCTTCGATGCTCTCCGCAGTATCCCTAGCTTCCTCATTCCCCGCTACTTTGCTCTGGTAATCCGCACTGCGTACCGCGCATCTTGGGATCGTGCTATGAGCTTGATGTCTCCCGGTGTTCAAAAAAGCCAGTGGTTTATGCAGAGCCTGGCCATGGTCAGTGTCCAGCAAACCGGCCTGGTTCCCTCTGCATCGCTGTATCCCAAGACTCTGGTCCCTTCTCTGGCGGCAGGTCTGCCTCACTTTGCCGTGGAATGGGCCCGTTGCTGGGGTCGTGACGTCATGATTTCTCTTCGTGGTTTGTATCTGGGCACTGGACGGTTTGACGAGGCCAAACAACACATCAAGGCTTTTGCAAGTGTTTTGAAGCATGGAATGATCCCTAACCTACTTGGAAGCGGCGGTGCCCCGCGCTACAATGCCCGCGACTCGATCTGGTTTTTCCTGCAGTGCATTCAGGAGTACGTCGCAATTGTCCCCAACGGCATCGACATCCTCGACGAAAAGGTCAAACGCCGTTTCCTTCCGTATGACGACACGTGGTTTGCCGTTGATGATGAGCGTGCCTACACACAGGAAAGCACCATTGCGGAAATCATCCAGGAGGCCCTTCAGCGACACGCCTCTGGAATATCGTTCCGTGAAGCAAACGCAGGCCCTGCCATTGATTCCCAGATGACTGATGCAGGCTTCAACATTGATATCAAGGTTGACTGGGAAAACGGCTTTGTTTTTGGCGGTAACCAGCACAACTGTGGTACTTGGATGGACAAGATGGGTGAGAGCGTCAAGGCCAATTCTAAAGGTGTCCCGGGCACTCCTCGTGATGGAGCCGCTGTTGAAATCACAGGAATGCTGTACAGTACACTGAGATGGGTATCTGAGCTTCACGCTGCTGGAAAGTTTGCCAAGTCAGGTGTTGAGAAGGCAGACGGCTCGGCAATTTCCTACGCTGACTGGGCCGCGCTGGTCAAGGCCAACTTTGAGCGCTGTTATTTTGTGCCCAAAGATAGCGCAGATGACTCTGCGTACGACGTGAACCCGGCGGTGATCAACCGTCGCGGCATTTACAAGGACCTGTACCGCTCCGGCAAGGAGTACGAAGACTACCAACTGCGCCCCAACTTCCCGATTGCCATGTGCGTGGCACCCGATCTCTTCGAACCCGAACACGCCCTCGGCGCGCTGTTCGTCGCCGAGTCCGCCCTACGCGGCCCCACGGGCATGGCCACGCTCGACCCCGCCGACCTCAACTACCGCCCGTACTACATCAACAGCGAGGACAGCACGGACTTTGCCACGGCCAAGGGCCGCAACTACCACCAGGGCCCCGAGTGGCTCTGGCCGACGGGCTTTTTCCTACGCGCCCTGCTCAAGTTCGACTTGATGCGGCGCGGCAGCAGCGGGCCGGCGCGCACTGAGACGTTCCAGCAGATCACGCAGCGCCTTATGGGCTGCAAAAAGATGATTCGTGAGAGTCTGTGGGCCGGTCTGGCTGAGCTGACGCAGAAGAATGGCGAGCATTGCGCCGACTCGGTAAGTAGCCCTGCTTTCTTTTTTTTTTCGTGATTGTTTCTTATTCTTGTTCTTTGGCTGGTGTTGTTTTGTTTTCATACTAACATGTTCTTGCTCTCGCATTTATAGTGCCCTACCCAAGCGTGGTCTGCTAGCTGTCTGATTGATCTGTACATGGACGCCGCCGCGGAGCAGCATAAACATGAATCGTCGCTTGCCATGCATACCAAGTGATGGTGGGTCGAGAAGACTACGTGTGATAGTAAACAAAACAATAAAAACGTGGACTTTTAGAGGCTATACTTGATACACATGTTGGAGAGTTCACCGTGATATGCGCTGCAAGTAGAGGAAGATGTACGGCGCGTGGCCGTTTACTGTATAGAAGAGAAAACAAGGTAGAACCAAGACCAAGCTGAAACGGATGCAAGCGAAGCAACATGTACTGTTTGTTGTCCGTAGTAGCGGATATAGAATGGGATGATGCGAGAAAACGATAGTCGGATGCATTGTTCGTGACGATGCGGGAACAAGGGGTTTCGCTTGTCAAGACACGAACGAAGCAAGACAAGCCGAGCACAAAAGAAAAAAAAAACAAAAAGAAAAGGCACATGATGCCAATCACGACGAACCCAAAAAAGGAAAAGAATAGATCACAACACCCCCCAAACTCCGGTTCCCAAGAAATATAGAAAGAAAACTGGACGACAAACATGAACAAGAAAAGGCTGAAGGGCAGAGAGGGAGAGGGAGAGAGAGTCGGCCGGATGGGCGGCTCATTGACCCGGCTATGACCGATCACGACCGGTCCACTTTCGGATCTTTTCGAGATTTGAGCCCTGCTCGATGCCAGCTTGGTTGGCGTCGGGCCCGGGGAGGTTTGGCGAGGAATTGGTGGTGGGAATACCTTTGCCCAGTTCATACATGCGGTCCTTCTTGCGCAGATAGGAGCGGCGCCATATGCAAGCACCTATCCAGCAGCCGACAATCAAGATGAAGATGGCAACAATGGCAACGACCCATTTCCAGTGGCCATCGATCCTGTGGTAAACAGTTAGCAGGGCGGTCTGGATGATGTGATCAAGGTGGAGAGCGCATACCATGTGTCGTATACTTTTTTGGGCTTGTTGGATGAGAAGCCGTCAGACCCCGACAGGGAAGCTGTTGTGGTTGATGAAGATACAGGCGTCACGCTACAGGCCGATCTGAACCAAGTTTGGAGACTGGCCATACCCTCGGGGGTGCCAACGCAGGCATTGTCGCAGATGCCGGTGGTGACAGACGCCAGTTTCTTGACACGGGGATCGGCGCAGAAGCAGGCGGTGTAGATGTCGGGCGAGGCACTTCTAAAACCGGGAGGGACGCAGCCACCGTTGGCATCATAGAGAGGAGCACAGTCGTAGACACATGGCGGGAAGATTTCAAAGGGAATGAGTGTGGTGACAGCTGGAAATTACGACTCGAGCGTTAGTAGGCTTGGCAAATGGAGTGGTAGTAGTGGTAGTGGCAGTAGTAGTGGTGGTAGTAGTATACCGAAGCCTGTGGGCCTCCGATTGCCGAGGACCGACTACACGTGGCGGTGGTGGTGATGGTGGTGGTGAGCGAAAGCAAACATACCCATGATGACGTGTGAATTCAGTGGCGGGTTGAGTAATGGATGTAGCAGGCGTAGCAGGCGTAAATAGATAGATTAAGGGAATTCCGGGGTAATAGTGAGAAGGAGAAGCCGGGTGAAGTGTGGTGGACAGGCCGGAGAATGGCGCGCAAAGAAGTGACGGCGCAGGTTTGAAGAGAAGATGTTTGAAGAGAATGAAGGCGAAAACACTGCTGCCGTACTAAAGCAAGGAAGAGAGAAGGAGAGGGAAGAGGGATGGATTTTAGTGAGGTCTGTAGTGTTTAGCGGATGCTAGCTATGGAGCTCGAGAGAGTAGGGGCAGCAGGTCTATGATGCGCAGGCCAAAACAGAGAGCATTTGTTTGTGTTGGATGCAGAGCTCGGTAATTTTTTTTTTGGTTTATCTTCGTTTGTTCGGTGGCTGAATCGCGCGTCGTCTCAAAGCCAGGGATTGTGCGGAGAATGGAGTGACGTGCGGATAGCGGACAGTAGACAGTTGGACTGGTCGATTGAAGCAATGCTGATATGTTGTTTTTGAATGTCGACGAACGGAGTGCGACGCGAGTAAGACAGGGACGGAAGAGTGGAGGTCGGTGTTGATGTAGATGTTGGTTGATTAGAGGTAGGGAATAAGCGAGAAAAAAGAAAAGAAAAAAAAAGGGTTGGTGCAGTAAGAGAATTAGGGGCAGGGCGCACAAGAATGAAGGTAAGAAAAAGAAAGGAACTGCTGTGACAAACAATCTCGTGAGAATTGTTGGAGGTAAGAAAAGAAAAGAAAAGAAAAAAGAAGAAAAAAGAAAGAAAAAAGACACAAGAAAAAAGAAAGAAGAAAAAAAAAAGGTTCAAGATACGATATCGAAGGGGGAGGGGGCCCACTGGAAAGTTGACCCAGGGCAATTCGGCAATGTGATTGGCTGAGGCTAGACTTTCTCGTGTTTACCCTGGGCAAAAAAGGCTTCAAGCTTAAGTTGAGTCCAGGATTTTGACGGTAGTGGATCCAGCAGTAAGAAGAGATGCGAAGGAAGGTGCGGGTGTGGGTGGCCAAAGGTACGAAGGAAGGTACCAAGGAATGCAGGCACAAAGGAAGGCGGGAAAAAAAAAAAGAAAAAAAAAGAAAAAAAAAGAAAAAAAAAGAAAAAAAAATGGCAAGTGAGTGCAAAAAGAAAAGCAAAGCTAAGTGCTAAACGGCAAGAAGAGGTACACCAAAAGGTACAAAGGATGCGCCAGGCCAAGCGGGTGCATGAAATTCCGAGCCGGGCCCTGAAAAATGGAGGCAAGCGGCTAAAATGCACACGCTAGCAGCGCCGAAAATACAGTGGACAGGCCGCTGAAAGAATAGCGTCAGGGGCAGCCGAGCGGCGAGCAGAGGCCGGCAGCTGAGCCTGGAGAAGGACAGAAATAGGACGTGGAAGAGTAAGCAGCTGTGTATTTGGGCCATGTTATACACCGACCGGTATACGCTGCTGTGCTGCTTCACTGCTGCTGTACGCTACAGAGGTCTGTGTCAAAGACCGGGCAGTGAAAATCCCACACAAAGCAATTCAGCACCTGGCTCGTTTGACGCTCTCCTCTCTCCTCTCTCCTCTCTTCCTCTTCCTCTTCCTCTTCCTCTTCCTCTTCCTCAGCTTAAAACATCCGTCATCGCCCTCCTTTCTCGTATTCCCGTCTTTCTCCCTTCGCCTGATTGACGGGAGAAAAAACAACCAGGCAGAAAAGCGTAAAAAGGGGACCCAGTATCGCCATAGGAGGAGGAGCCTCTCTTGGCTCGTGACGACTTCCCTTATGTTTCTTCTTCTTCTTCGTCTTCTTCTTCATGACGATCAAGTCTGCTGCTTCTCGGGACCCGTTGGAATTCCCCGGCTGCTAGTGCCAAGGCCAACTTGTTTATACGAAGAAGCTAAGCAAACCACCACCAGCTGAGGGAGATCCGGGATTTCTTCGGTTCTGTCATATCTCCCAATGTCTGTCGCCCTTTCAGACTCACGTCTCAAAATCCCAATCCAAGACTCTTAACTTGGCCTCACTTGACAGTCTGCGTCTGATTGATACAATAAAACGGAGTTTGGCCAAACCCCGTTTCTGTGGTAGAAACCCTCAGAGGCCCTTGAACCGGACTGACCCCCCATCACCCTGAGCTATTTTCTCTGCCAAATATTCCAAAGGGGCGCTGGATAATGATGCGAGAATGAGATTTGTTGATCTGTTCATATCCCCGTCGTGTCTGGTCATCCTAAAAAAGAGACGGTACTGGCACAGGACAGCACAGGACAGCACAGGACAGCACAGGACAGCACAGGGCATTTCTGTACCTGTGCCTGTACCTGGACCTGTGTCTGTGCCTGTGCCTGTGCTGTCCTGTCCGTCCTGTGTTGTGTCGTCGAGGCCCTGCATATATCTTTTATATATCTTTCGCACCCGCACACAACACAACACGTCCGGTCGGCGGTCTTGGCGTTTGTTCTGCCTTCCCATAATCCGCAGGCTGGAGGCTGGAGGCTCGAGGCCCTGAAATTGTGAAGATCTCCTGGTTCTCCTGTCCCCTGTGCTCCTCCCCCTCCCGAGGGCTACCGCTAGCTCAGCAGCTGGCTCTGCACTGACTTGGCGTTTGCTGTAAATTCTCATCATCAGTAGTATCCTTGAATGTAGGCACCTACATGTCGTGATCACACCATCAATGATCCAATTCAATCTTTGCTTCACCGACATCGACAGATGGCACATGTCCAGCAGAAGCAGCACGGGTCCAAGACAAGTCATTGTCTTGTGCCAGCCATCAGGACAAGACACCACACCCCAGACATGATGTCAGGGATTCCAGCGCCCCCCTCCCCCCCCCCAGATGGATGTTACATTGAGACAAGCAAGAGAACCAAGAAGCCAAAGACCTGATTTATCAGCATCCTCAATGCTCACTGCAAGGGAAAGGAGGAACGGAAAGATTAGTCTACCTGTCTAGACCTGTTATCCTCTGCGATGATGAGGCTAGAGGTGCCCTCTGAGTGTCACAGCAAGTCGTTTTGGTCGGGGCACATTCAATCTTCGAAACCGGTGGCTTGGCCGTCAAATTAACACCCTGAGCGGGATCCCGCAGCTTCTGTCCAGTCGCCAATGCAAATCAGCGGGAATCGGTTCTTGTGATCGTGAGATCGGCTCACTGCAGAAACGATGAACCCCGTCGCTCGCCGCAGTCGCACAAAGAAGGAAAAGTCACACACCCCAACCCTAATGTGCGTCTCAGCCACACTCAACCTGCAGCAGTGGCGTCACGGATACCAGCGCCACTGCTACACAGGACTTGGGTGGGCTGGGCTGGCGTGGGGCTCGCCGTGATTTTGGCGGGGATCAACTTGCTCAACCGGCAGGTAACAAAAGCTCCTTCCTCATCGCCAATCCCAAAGAGGAAGTTACACTTTGCGGAGAGGAGTTGACTTGACAAGTCTCAGCCTTGCATCACGATAAATCCCAATAAAAGAAGGTTTACTCTTATCGCGGCTCCATACATTTCTCACTTTGACACATTTCCTCTCTTCCACACGCACACGCACACACACCCGCAAATGTTGGGAAGCTTCATCCGCCAATCCGGCTTTCGTATTTGCACAACTCTATCAGCCTCCGCCACCAAACTCCCCTCTCTATCGTCAGCCTCTGCCTTTCAGTGTCGATCCTTTGCCATGGCTGCCCAACGTGATCCTAACACACTATCCAACTACAATGCCTGGCGCACTCGTCACACCACCGTTGACGTCGCCATCGACTTTGACGCCAAGCGCCTCGTGGGCACTGTGTCGTACGAATTCGAGTCTTTAACCGATGCTGCCAGCAGCGAGATTGTGCTGGACTCGAGCTTTGTGGCCATCAACACTGTCAGCGTGGCCGATAAGCCTGTGACCTTTGACCTCAAGAGCCGCGTGGAGCCCTATGGTGCGCCGCTGCACATCCCCGCCCCGCCCATCGCCAAGGGCGAGAAGCTCAAGCTGCAGATCGACCTGGCAACCACCGACAAGTGCACCGCACTGCAGTGGCTTACGCCCGAGCAGACCTCCAACAAAAAGCATCCGTACATGTTTTCACAGTGCCAGGCTATCCATGCCCGCTCGTTATTCCCATGCCAAGACACGCCCGACGTCAAGTCTCCCTACCTCTTCAAGATCAAGAGTGCACTTCCTGTCGTGGCCAGCGGAATCTCCCGCAGCACCGAAAAGCTCGCAGAGACTGGCCTGACGCTGTACACCTTTGAGCAGCCGGTGCCGATTCCTTCGTATCTGTTTGCCCTTGCATCCGGCGATATCAAGTCGGCCCCGATTGGCCCTCGCAGCAACGTCACCACCGGCCCCGAAGAGCTGGCAAAGTCCAAGTGGGAGTTGGAGAACGACATGGAAAAGTTCATGGAGATTGCCGAGAAGATTGTGTTCCCCTACAAGTGGGGAGAATACAATGTGCTAGTACTGCCTCCGAGCTTCCCCTATGGCGGTATGCTTTTTGTACTCAAGCTTGAATGCTTTACATGACTAACGTGCTCATAGGCATGGAAAACCCCATTTACACATTCGCTACTCCTACTATTATTAGTGGCGACCGTCAGAACATTGACGTCATCGCTCACGAGCTGGCCCATAGTTGGAGTGGAAACCTGGTGACCAGCTGCAGCTGGGAACATTTGTAAGTGGTCTGTTGAAGATGCCCTGCAATAAGAAGACGGAAAATACTAAAAGCCCAAATCTATAGCTGGCTGAACGAGGGCTGGACTATGTATCTGGAACGCCGCATTGTTGCCACTATCCACGGCGAACCTGAGCGTGACTTTTCTGCCATCATCGGCTGGAAGGCTCTTGAAGACTCGGTCAACAGCTATGGCGCCGACCATGAGTTCACCAAGCTCATCATCAACCACAAAGGCATCGACCCCGATGATGCCTTTAGCACTGTGCCCTACGAAAAGGGCTTCCACTTCTTGTACTATCTGGAGAAACTAGTTGGTCGTGATGCCTTTGACAAGTTCATCCCCTACTACTTCAACAAGTGGGCCACCAAGTCCCTGGACTCTTTTGAGTTCAAGGCTACCTTTATAGAGTTCTTTGAGGGTCTAAAGGACGATGAGATTTCCAAGAAGATTGCGACTATTGACTGGGAGGGCCGCTTCTACTCTCCTGGCCTACCGCCCAAGCCCGACTTTGACACTTCCTATGCCGACCAGTGCTATGCTCTGGCTGCCAAGTGGGAGGACGCTGTGCGTATACCTATCTGTATTATTGTATGTCTTGCCGTGGTGATTTTACTGACCTGTCTACAGTCGTTTGTCCCTTCTGCCCAAGACGTGGCCTCCTTCTCGGGCAACCAAAAACTGGTCTTGCTCGAAAAGATCCAGACCTTTGCAACTCCACTGTCTGCTGATCGTGTCCAGCATCTAGGTGAAACTTACCAACTTGTAACCTCTGAGAATATTGAGCTGCAGTCGGCCTTCTTCCAGATTGCCTTGAAATCCAAGGCCGAGAAGTACTACCAGGGCGCTGCCAACCTCCTGGGCCACGTAGGTCGCATGAAGTTTGTGCGCCCGCTGTTCAAGTCGCTCAACGCGGTTGACAGACCTTTGGCGCTCAGCACATTTGATAAGTTCCGCGACTTCTACCACCCCATTTGCCGTGGAATGGTTGAGAAGGACTTGGGGTTGGCTTGAAAGCGAGGCTGGAGTCAAAGCGGCATGTATGATAGTATAAACAATGAACAGTCCATTGAGTATTGGGCGAAGGGGGAAAAGGAAGCCGGAGCAGTCAGGTGAGGTGCACGGATAAGACGATGGTGATGGAAGCGAGGGGGGGGGTCACGACATCACTAGGGTTAGTCTGCATATATAACCCTGGAAGTAGCACATCACTAAGAAAAAGATCGTGATGCAGAAAAAAGAAACTGTCAAAACGAGCGAAGAAAAAAAGAAATGATGAAAAATCAATCTGCAAAGGAAGAAAACGAAAAGACAGCAAGAAGAGAAAAAAGAAAACAGGTAAAAAAAAGCGTGGCAAAACAATGAGAAAAACGAGAAAAACGAAAGAAATAAAAAAAATAAAAAGAAAAAAAACATCGTGTAACAAACTTTGAGAAAAGAAAAAAAAATCCAAAGCCAAAAAGCCTTGAAACAAAGAAAAACAACAAAAAAATGTGAGAATCAAAAGAGCCAAAAGACCAAAGAAAACACACAGAATCAGTCAGTCAGAAAAACTAAAAAAAGAAAAAAAAGAAAAAAAAAGGGACAAGAAGCGCTCTGCTCTCAACTCAGAAAAGCAGCCTCTTGAAGGCCGCCCGGATGCCAGACTTCTTGGCGCCGTCTTCCTTGTTCCGCTTGCGCTCGCGTTCCTCTTTTCTCATGTTGCGCGCCATGCTCTCGCGCATCTCCTCGTTGGCCTTGTGCACCACGGCCGCAGCCAACACGCGGTCGTCTGTGTGTCGCATGCCGCTGCCGCTGCCGCTGACGTCCATCGAGGCACGCCGCGTGTTGACAGCGGCTGAAGCCGACGGCAGTGTGGACGACTGGTGGTGCAGCGAGCGGGAGCGCTTGAGTCCGTCCTTGTCCTTGGTCGGCTCCTTGGCGGGGGGAGGGCGGGGGTATTCGCGCTCCCGTTCCCGTTCCCGTTCCTTCTCCGCCGGGTGGTCGCGGCGGCGGCGCAGGCGGCGGCGTTCACGGTCGTGGCTCTTGTCTTTCTCGCGCTCCAGCTCTTTCTGTCTTTCGTGGTCTTCGCACTCACGCTCACGCTCACGCTCACGTTCGCGGTCGTGTGAAGAAGGCGCCGTCACAGCACGGCCCAGGGGATGTCCATGGTCCGCGGAGCGAATTGCTTCGTGGCCGCTAATCATGGCATCAAGAGCCTGCGTTGGGGACATAGGAGCAGCACCTGCGACAGCCGGGCCTGCGGGGTTGGTGGGGCGTGAGCTTTTGCGTCCGCTAATGGGTCTTTCGCGATCCGTTTCAGCGGGAGTCATGATAGCGTCCTGCTGCGGGTGGTAGTGGCGTTCACGCGTGGACCGGCTGCGTCTAGCGCGGTCAGTGGCCACTCCAGAATGGTGCTGCTGCTCCAGGAGTGCAGCTTCACGAGCAGCCCTGCGAGCCTCCTTGCGCTGTTCGTGGGCCTTTTGCTCGGCGGGCGAGCGCATGGCGCGCTGGGACGGCGGCGTGTTGGACTCGAGACGGAGTAGCTGCGGCGTCAAAGGAGGCGTGGGGCGGGGGTCAGAAGCGGAAGATCGGTGCGAGCGCATGCTGTCGGTACGGACACCGTCCGATGGCCTTGTACGGGTGTGCGGAGCTGTCAGAATTGCGCCTGCGCCTGTAGCACGGGCCGAGCCACTGGAGCGACTGCTGGGCAGATCATCGCCGATAACAGTGATGGGAGGAGGCACGGCGCGCGAAGAGCTGGAGCCCGGAGGGCGGGAGCTGTATGAGGAAGTCTTGTGACTGCGGCGGCTGTGGCGGTCGGAACGACGGCGGGAAGAAGACTCGCCTTTCTCGAGGAAAGTCACACATTCTGCAGAAGATATGTCAGCATCAGAAAGCCCCTCCACCACGTGTGCCAAGTCCATGTCCAAGTGATTAGAGGCCGAATGTGCGGCCTCTTTGCCTTTGCCGCTGCCTGAGATTATGTGCCCTGCTGTGATATTTTCAGAAAGCGGTCGCCTGGGTATGTTAAAGGCCTTGTGATCTACACCGTCAGTATGGGGTGAGAATCCCTCAGCCCAAGGCGAGGCCGGACACTGAAGCTTTGGATCCATGCGGGAAGCACTTGCTCCTTGGAACGTGGCCTCGGTAGGGCTCAGGGCCTCGGCAGTCGCATACACCACAACGGCGGCGGCGAGCATCTCCTCATTATGCAGACGCAGGCGTTTCTTCTGCCGCCGGAGGGCATGTTGCTGTTTCCGCTTCTGCGTGTCAGACACGGGAGCCGGCAGTGGAGCCAGCGGATCCTCAGAAATGTCCGGAGTCACGACGTTGGGGTCCGGCGGACGGACACCGTCGATAATCGAGGCGAATGACTTCTGCGGGCCAATAGAGCGCTGTTGTTGAGACGAAGTAGCCAGTGTGGATGAAGGAGGAGACTCGAGTTGAAATACACCCAGTCTGTTTTCCGCATTGTGGTTGGCGTACTGGGGTTGAGGATGCTGCAGAACCGGCATGCTGCGTTGGCCGGGAGCATTGCCACTGAGGATGATCGACAAGGACTCGGTGAGTTCCTCTTGGCCATTAAAGTGGTGGACAAGAACAGACGAGTCCTTGGTAGAGCCCACGTCTCCAGAAACAGCCTCGTCCACCAGGAAGGACTCATGCAGTTCATGCTGGGCCAGCTCATCGTACTCAGGATCAGAATCAGGCTTTTTGCTAGCGAGTGGCGGCGGCGAAGCTCCATAGATGCCACCACCCGGGTGGCTTTCGGACAGCATGGATCTTGTAGCGAAAACCACACTGGCAACCATTGCAGCTCCGGCAGCCAGGGCCTCCAAGGCGTGTGAATCTTCAGACAGTGTAGGATCAAGGATAGCACGGTCCTGAGCAAGGTCTTGAGGCGTGTCTTGGGAAAGGTCTTTGGCAGTAGGATCTTTGCTGATTGACTTAACAATGACAGGCTCCTCGGCGGTAACCGGTTCTTCAGCGACAGTAGGCTCTACAGTGACAGTAGGCTCTTCAGTGACAGCAAGCTCTTCAGTGGCAGCAAGCTCTTCAGTGTCAACATCCCGAGTGATCGACTCATACTCATCAATCATATCTTTGGAAACAGGCTCGACGGAGGTAGAGTCTTCGATGGACAGTTCCTGGGCATGAGGCTCTTGAGCAGGGGCATCTTCGCAGACTGTCTCCTCAACAGCAGACTCGATGGGAATATCAACTACAGGCTCAACTGAAGCCCCAGTTACACGCTCAGCTAGCGCCTCGACAGATTCTTCAGGAGCCTCAACTAAAGACTCAGCCAGAGCATTGATAGACTCCTCAGGTAGTGTCTCGGTTGCAGACACAACAGACTCCCCAATAGGCATCCCACAAGCCTCAGCGGGAGGCTCAGCAGTAGGCTCAACAAGAGAGTCAACAGTGACATCATCACTAGCAATCTCTAGAATAACTGGCTCCTCGACAAGCTCTTCGTTAGCCGAGTCATGGGTTCTAGTTTCAGTAATGACAGACTCCTGGGAAACTGGCTCAGCAACGCCATCCTCCGAAACAACTTCATAAGAAGGGCCCTCGATGAGAACAGGCTCTTCAGTGATAGATTCAGCAATAACTGGCTCCTCAGAGACGGCCGAGGCAGTCTCAGACTCCGCGATGGTAGTGGCGCCCTCGATGACGTCGCAACTAGGCTCCTCGACAAGAACAGGCTCGGGGCTGAGAGGCTCGCTGTTGGACTCTTCAACGGCAGACTCAACAAGGACAGTATCGTCAGAAATCACGCCCTGAGAAAACGCTTGGATATTAGCCTCAACAATGGCTGGCTCTTGAGTGATATTCTGAGCGAGAGCCTCTTCAACAGGCTCAGCAGACTTGTCAACAAGCTCCTCAACAGCAGAGTCTGTCACTGGCTCTTCAACAACAGTCTCAACCATAACAGGCTCTTCAATATTAGAGTCGTCAATAACATCGTCCTCAGCGGTTGCTTCTGCAGTGATGGAGGAATCTTCATGCACAGGCTCAGCAACCAGCTCTGTAGTGGGTAAAGGCTCTTGAATAGAAGACTCCTCAGGAACAGCCTTGATAGCAGACTCGGCAGAAGCAGACTCCCCAACAGACTCCTGAGAAAGAGGCTCTTGGATATCCACTTGGGCAGCAGGCTCATCAGTCACAGATCCGTTGACGAGAGGATCTTCAGCAACAATAATCTGGAGAGAAGAGTCTTCAAGGGTAGTTTCAAGAGAAGGCTCAGCGGCAGGCTCCTCGGTAACAGCGTCTGTGATAGGCTCCTCCGTAACAGCGTCTGTGATAGGCTCCTCAATAGGCTCCTTGATAGTTGTTGAAGCAGATATCCCCATAATCTCTTCAGAAGAAAGCTCCTGAGTCTCAAGAGCTTCAGAGGCAGACTCGATAGCAGCAGCTTCAGCAGCAGTGTCTTCAGCGGCAGGCACGGCAATGCCATGCTTTTCGTCAAGCTTTCGAGCAGTGGAATCTTCGTTCAAAGATTCTGCAATAGAAGCTGAGGCGTTGAAGTCCTCAATAACAGACCCCACGATAACGGCTTCCTCTGCGGGCTCATCTGGGGTTTGCTCGAGCGGACTGTCAACAGTGGGCTCTTCAACTAGAGGCTCGCCTGGGGTGTTGTCTTCAACAGGAGCTTCAAGGACAACATCCTCGACGGTGTCCTCGACAGCGTCCTCGACAGCGTCCTCGACGGCGTTCTTGTGAACCTCTCCGACGATGGCCTCTTCCTTGGTGGCAATGGTCTCCTCAATGGCGACAGTTTTCTCGACAACAGGATCTGCAGTAGACTCATGAGAAACAGACTCAATAGCGACAGCCTGACCAGTAACAATAGGCTCTTGAATGACGGCTTGTTCTGTGGCAGGAGCTTCAAACATGGCATCATCAGCAGTAGCAGATGCCTCTACAGCGATCACCTCTTCAAGAACACCGGACTCCTCGGTCGGCTCTTCAGCTCCACTAGTTGTTTCAGTGACAGCCGGAGCCTCCTCAGTGGCTAGCACTTCGTCAACAACTGGCATGTCGGGAACTGCGGATTCTGTGGCGGACTCTTCAACAGCAACTGTATCACTGACAATGGCTGGCTCTTCAATAGCCGTTTCCTCAGCGACAGGCTGCCTAACAGGCTCCCCAGAAACACTTTCTTGAAGGACAGCAGCTTCTTCATTCAGAACAGGCTCTACCACAGGCTCATCAATATCAGGCACGACGATAGCAGACTCCTCAACAGGCTCTACAGTAGCAGAACCGCGAGGAATGGTCGCTGGAGAGGCAGCCTTTGGAAGATCCTCGGTTGTTATCCCAGACAGGTGAATAGGAGAGGCCGGTTGTTCACTGTCGACAGCTTCGTCAGACTGAACCTCAGATAGACCTTTTGTAGGAAGCTCGGATTGGGTCTCAGCAGTGGCTGAGGTTGAGAGTTCTTCAGTGTGGTCATCCTCTACGACAGCCCCTGGTTCGTTCTCGGCGGCATCAGGAGCAGTCTTGGACTGGATTGCGAGTTGATCTGGGAGAGAATCTGGAGCAAAGGGTACTTGAGCAGACTCGGGAACAGTTTCAAGATGGCTTTCAGATTTAGGTTGACTTTCAAGGTGAGCTTCACGCTGCGTCTCGGGCTCCTGCAGAAGAGGCCCCTCAGGGAAAACTTCAGAGGTAGTGTTGGATTCTTCGGACTGCAGCTCAGGCCGAGTCTCACTCTGTTCGGCGCCAGGAACAAGAAACCCTTCAGCTTCTGCTTCCAGTGTGCTTTCAGGCTCAGTTTCGCGTCCAGGAGTATCTTGAGAAGCTTTGTTAGCACAATCATCAGAGGTTTGGTCAGGGGGCTGTTCAATACCATTAAGAGGGGGGAGAACTGTAAGTTCAGCTTCAGGAACACCAGCCTGCTTTTCGAGAGGCTCTTCGATGACATGTTCAGCAATAACAGCGGGCTGGTCTTTAGAAGAGGCCTCAGGCTGGGTCTCAATTCCAGGTTCATCTTCAACCACAGCTTGGGGCTGGTCATTGGAAGAATAATCGGCTGGGGTCTCAACAACAGGCTCTTGCTCTTCAGTGTTGACCTGAGGAGTAAGTGTTGGTTCGTCGTCAGGAGAGATTTCAGACTGTGCCTCGTACTGTTCTTGAAGAGATGCTAAAGGCTTATTTTCTGATTGGATTTCAGGAGACTCAATGGACGGGACCTGAGACGGTTCCTCAGTGCTGACTTCGGGAGCTGTAGAGACTTCTTCAGGGAAGCTCTGAGATTGAGGCTCGGATTGCTCCTCGCATGGTTCCTGTGGCTGAATCTCTGAAATGTCTTCAGCGCTAGTTCCAGCGTCAATCAAAGAACTATCCTCGACTGGCGCTTCAGAATGATCTTGATAAGGGACAGCAGGCTGAACTTCGGTCTCCAGAGTGCTTTCGGAATCATCTTCAGCCTGAGTCTCAAGCTCGGCATCAGGCTTTTCCTCGAGCCTGTCTTTGACTGCCTGTTCAGGCTGCGCTTCCGGAGATTCCTGTGCAGGTTCTTCGACAGGCTTCTCACGGGGCTCTTTAGGATCAATATCGGGGTGAATCTCGGGCAAGTTCTCGGCATGGACTTTGGGCGAGGTTGTGTCATCATTCTGACCCTCGTGAGTGAAGCTTTCGTCCTGGACCTGGTTCTCTGGCATCATTATGGTGGCAGGAAGCGGAGGAGTTTGCTTACTGTCAGTGTGGATTGGTTTGGGCTCAAAGATGGTGATCGGCGACACTGTGCGCACGTCAAAGGCCTCCGACTCGTGGACCATTCCCGGAGCTTCGATCATCTCCCCGGAAACAGGAAACTTGACCACATCTAGACATTCCGAAGGTCTCCGAGATGACTTGCGTGACGACTTGCGCGATGACTTCCGGGACGACTTTTTGCGGGACTCTCGCAGAGCCTCCTCTTCTTCGGTCTTCTTGAGAGCGGAGTAAATGTCGCCTGGCACAGCACCAGAAGCCAAAGTACCAGCCTGACCTTGATGATGCCAAGTCGCAGGATCGCTAGCATCAGCATAGCCATATCCGAGAGCAGCTTGCGAGTAGCCTGTCTCGACGTTCCACGACGCATATTGTTGCTCCTGAACCCAAGCCGAAGTTTCTGGTTGTGAATAATCAGTGTCAACTGTGCGTGGCAGCTCGATTTCCGAGAGCGACTCTAGTGCTGCTAGATCTTCGGTAGTAGGATAGGTCTGCGGCTGATAGTTGTAGTAGTTTTCATCCCGTTTATAGCCTTTTTCGATCTGGTAGCTCTCTAGATATTGGTGAACAGCAGGGTAGGCCTCCGACTGAGGTTGGGGCTGAGGCGGCAACTGATGTTGCGGTGCAGCTGGTTGCGGCTGCTGGTACCGAAGAGAAGAGGGATCTTGCTGCAAATACTGCAACGGATGCTGGAACGGAAGCTTCGGCTCAGGCTCGGGTTGAGGTTCGGGCTGTTTTGTGGGAGGCGGATTTATGCTGCGAGGTAGATGCGGAACGTCACTGTAGCGAACATAGGCAAAGGGCTGATCGCTCACGTCTTCAGCTTCTGGCTCTGTGGGAGGCTCCGGAACGATGTCATCAGCAGTCTCAGGTTGTTGGTCGTCATCTAGCAGAATGTTAGCAGCTGGCTTCCGGCCTCGTAAGGGTATAGGTATCTGTATTTGATGGCAACTTAGGGTGAGGTCTTGAAGCCATCTAGACAGCCTCCAGATATGGAAGAAATCATGGAGACTGGAAAGATAGCAGTACAGGATACAACACGGGGAACATGACAGTAGTAATGATAGTAGTGACATCAGTAGTAGGCATGGGAATTTGGGAGAGAGCTTGTAAGTAGCCAGACAGGGAGGGATTCCTTTTCAGCATGACAAGACCAACAATAGCCGAGCAAAGCTACGCAGGAGGAGCGCATGGCAAAGCAACGCAAAGCAACGCAAAGCAGAGTATGCTGAAGAATAACCCAGTAACATCAACAGACAAAGGGAACAGAGCTCATGTGACGTGCAAAGATGCAGCCATCAAAGCATGAGAAACAGCAGAAAAGCAACAAGAGGCCTCCTATAGAAGGCAAGGCAAGGCAGCCACACCAAACCACCCACAAACAAAACAGCACCAAAGCGCAAACTCTCCTGTTCTTTTGTCTTGTTTGGCAAAATCAAACATGCACACGCACCATCATCATCGTCATCGTCTTCATCATTTTCAAACCACCAGACACAACGCCATAAGGCCCATAGCAGCTACCATAGCCGCTCGCTGTTCGGGTAGCAGGCAAGCTCCCGGAACAGCCGCCAGCATCAACAGAATAAGGCTACGGGAAGACAGCCATTTGAAGATAGCCAGAGAGACAACAGCTCCAGCGGCATATGCAGCTGCAGGGAGCTGCTGTGGAGCAGTGGGCTTGGTAACGGTCACGGCGGCGGGCTGGGGGGAAGACCTCTGCTGAACAGTTAGAGGTGTGCTCAGAGAGGCGCTGGAGCCTGATGCAAGTGGTAATGATGATGATGATGATGATGGGGGCAAAACAGAAGAGGGAGCAGAAACAGGGGAAATGGCGGCGGCGGGAATGTTGGTGGTGGGGGGCAAACTGACATCTTTTTCAGTAGAAGGCTTGAGCTCCGTGTTAATTGCACTTGGAAGGTCGCTCGTGTTGTTGGGAACGGAATGGGGAAGTGACCGAGCATTGGCAACGGCTTCCTCCGGGAGAGCCTTGTGGGAGACTGACTCTTTCTCTTCCACATCTGTTTTCTTGTCTGAGCCTGCGGATATAACTGTGGCAGTCGTAGCAATGGAGCCAATAACAATAGCAGCAGCACCGACACCGGCAACAGTAGCTACAGTGGTGAGCAAATCACCAGCAGCCTTGTCCTTTTCTTCCATTACATCAGGAACAGCATCTGAAGTCGGGACATCGTCCACAGCTGCTTCGGGGACGGCGATAGGCTCGGAAATGGCAAGTTCAGGGATAGCAACTTCAGGAACGGCAGTTTCGATAGTAGACGCCTCAGCGACAGAAGCTTCAGCCTCAGTAGCTTCAGCCTCAGTAGCAGAAGTCTCAAGGATAGAAGCCTCAGAGACAGCAATCTCAGAGACAGCAGTCTCAAGGACAGTTGCTTCAGTATCAGTAGCAGAAGCCTCAGGAGCAGAAGTCTCAGGGACAGC
Source organism: Thielaviopsis populi (assembly GCA_017591655.1). Classification (NCBI taxonomy): domain Eukaryota; kingdom Fungi; phylum Ascomycota; class Sordariomycetes; order Microascales; family Ceratocystidaceae; genus Thielaviopsis; species Thielaviopsis populi. Next base: position 7,527 of record JADILG010000084.1, on the reverse strand, counting down.
AATCTCAGAGACAGCAGTCTCAATGACAGTTGCTTCAGTATCAGTAGCAGAAGCCTCAGGAGCAGAAGCCTCAGAGACAGCAACCTCAGAGACAGCAGTCTCAATGACAGTTGCTTCAGTATCAGCAACCTCAGAAACAGAAATTTCGGGAACAGTAACCTCAGGAGCAGAAGCCTCAAGGATAGAAGCCTCAGGGACGGCAACCTCAGAGACAGCAGTCGCGATGGTCTCTACACTGCCAGTATCTACAGCAGGCTCAGAGACAACAACTTCGGAAATAGAAGCCTCAGAAACAACGATCTCAGGAATAGCCATCTTAGGGGAAGAAGCTCCAGAAACAACAAGCTCAGGGGCAGCGGCCTCGGGAGCAACATCTTCAAGAATAACAGGCTCGGAGACAGCAACCTCGGGAGCAGCAGCTCCAAGAACAGGCTCAGAGACAGCAGTGTCAATAGCTTCCACAGCCTCGACATCCACAGCTTTCGTCTGACTTTCAGAGTCTTCAAAGCCTTCAACATGAATGTCAGAAGAAAGCTCAGCGGGAGCCTCCATAGCAGTTGAGACCTCATTGGCAGCTTTCATGACCCCACAAGACTTGGCACTTTCTTCAACAGAAGCGTTCTGGTCAACTGCAAGACTAGAGGCAGCAATGGCGGCGACAGAAACGGCGGCAACGGCAATAATTGGCTCTGCCAGAGAGGCACTTTCGGGCTCAATAGTCTTGGAAGCATCCACATCAGCAGCATCAACCTCGGCTGAAACATCCGCGATAGGGCAAGAGATGTCAACTGTTGCTACAGCTTCTTCAACCTCTACCTCAGCTGCTCCGGGGTTTTCAGCGGTAGAACCCTCGAGACCTTCGGATTCAGCGGCAGTGACATGCGGCTCGGCCGAAATATCTTCAATGTCGAGATCCCAAGCATCCATGTCATCATTTGAAATGTCAGGGGAAAGAGAGCCTGCGATGACAGACTCTGATGGTGACTTCTCAGTAGGGGCCATGGCAGATGAATGGTCGTGGTCGAACTCATCCGCAGGGCTCACGGAGGACACATTTGCAATAGAATCTGACTCGGTAACAAGCCTGTGGGAAACTGCAGTCTCGGCGAAAGCACTGGCTACAACTTCAGTCTCAACGTGGACGGGAGCCTCAATAACAGGGTCTTCTTCGATTCCCCAAGCATCTAAGCTATCTTCAGAATCAGCGTTGGAGGTGATGGACTTTGAGAGTAACTCAGAGGTGAGTTCTTCCACATTGCCGCCATCCATTGATGCAACAGAGAAAGCCGTGCCGGCAGGAACATCGGCAACTGAGGCTTCGCAGGGAGCTTCTTCAGGTGTGAGAGCGCTGGGCTCGAGAGAAGAGTCCACAGAGAGACTGACAGCCAGTTCTTCAACGATGGATTCGGGACTGATAGTAGCTTCGACTGGGGTTTCCTCGACCGTATCCGAAGAGGGGACTGCGGAAACAGCGTTCAAATCAGATACTTCTGTGACTTCAACGGCCTGGACCCCAACTTCGGTTGCAGACGTGGTGTGAAGATCAGGTACATCTGAATTCCCAGGGGCCTCGGCAGCTTCCATAGACCCAGCAACGCTAGGAGCAGCGGACTCGACAATGACAAAGCTGTCATCGCCTTCAATACCAATAGCGTCTTGGTGGACTGCATATTCTGTAGAGGAATCTTGGGGAGCGTCGCATGCGTCCGTAACAGGAGCAGAGTCGTCATGCAAGTTATCGGCCTTTTCGCTGTCCTCGGGCTTGATATCAGCCGCCAAATCAAGCGGCTTCATTTCAAGGCCATCCGCATTCATGAGGCCATGCTCAGACGCCGGCATTGATGCGGTAGTAGCGGGGGAGGCAAATGAAGTCTCGCGCTCGTCCGTAGGTGAGAACAGGTCGGGAACATCAGTGACATCACTAAAGGTCTTCTTGTGGAACGTCAAGACATCGGGGGCCGAGCGTCGCGTATCGATATGCAAAGGGTGGACAGCTAGAGGCTCGGGGGTGAAGCTGGAGGCCATAATCTCCGATATGGATGAGAAATCCCCAGTCTTTGAGGCCATGGAAATAGGGACGTTGGATGCCACGGCCTTTGATGAGTCAAGAGATTCCAAGGCCGCGTGGCCAATGACCGCGTCGCGGGTGTTCTCGGGGTCGGAGTCAACTGAAAGGGCAGTTTCCTTGGAAACATCTTCAAACGCGACAGACGTAACTACCAAGGTTAGCCAGCTTTGTGCCTATTGCTTCCGGTTGCTTTTCGCAACTGTGTACGCAATTAAAAGAGGGGTAGGGAAAAGAGAACAACTTACCGGATTCTTCAACGTGCTCCGCGGTCTTTATATCGGCCAAAACATCGACAGCAACGGGTTCGGATGCAGCAATGCCACGGGCGGTCTCGTCATCAGCGACAACGTAGCTGGCGGGCTCTTCCACAGCCTCGGCGGCTTCGACAGAGGCACACACCTTTTCGTCGGTGTCCTCTGCAGCTTCCGTCTCAACTTCCTCCTCAACAAGCTTCTCAACAGACATTTGGTTCACTAGCAGGGCAATTTCATTTTCGATCTCCTCCGCAGCAGATGGACTTGGCATGGCGTTTTCCTCCTCAACACGTGCAGAAATGGGGACATTCTCACCTGGTTCATTTGCAGCCTCTTTGGGCTCCTCCTTCTCTTCGACAACCACGGGAGCGACAGCTTCTTTCTTGACCTCGGGAGCAACCTCGATTACCTGATCGACTTCGGTCTTCATTGAAGCACTACCATCAATAGCTTCATGCTCGGTCATCTTCGGGGAGCCTGGAGTCACAGGCTCTTCCGAATCTGAGTCGGTTGATATGGCGACAGCTGCAGCAGTAGCTATTTCAACACCATCGTTGCCGTCCTTGGGCTCGTTAGGAACGGCGGTTTCGCTCTCAATAGCTTCAACAGCGACCTCAGATTCGATGGGTGCTTCGGCATCAACCACCTCAATAGCAGCCTCAGGCTCAGCGGCTTCCTTGGGTTCAACGACATCGGTCTCGGGAGCTTCAGCTTCGGCGACTTCGGCGACTTCGGCAGTTTCGGCGGAAGCTTCAGGCTCAGCAACAGCCTCAACTACGCCTTCGGGCTCAACCACGGCTTCAGCAACTTCGACGGTAGCCTCCGGCTCAATAGCAGACTCTGCTTCAGTGGAGGCTTCAGCTGCTGCAGCTTCGACAGCAACTTCAGGCTCAGCAACAGCCTCGATAGCAGTCTTGGTGGGAGCTTCGGCGGCAGCCTCAGTGGCAGCCTCAGGCTCAGCTTTAATCTCGGCAGGAGTTTCAGCATTGACCACTTCAACGACAGCTTCAGCCTCGACAGCCTCAACAGCTTCAACAGCTTCGACAGCCTCGACAGCTTCGACAGTTTCGACAGTAGCTTCGACAGTTTCGACAGTTTCGACAGCTTCGACAGCTTCGACAGTTTCGACAGTAGCTTCGACAGCTTCGACAGCTTCGACAGCTTCGACAGTTTCGACAGTAGCTTCGACAGCTTCGACAGTAGCTTCGATATCTGTAGAAGATTCCGGCTCAACAGCAGGTTCAGTGGGAGTTTCGGCCTCCGCAGCCTTGGCAGCAACCTGTGATACTTCAGACTCAGTGGCAGTTTCAACCTCAGCAGGAGCCTTGGCAGAAACCTCGGAAGGTGCTTCGGGCTTAGCTTCAGCTTCAGCAACAGCCTCAGACTCAGTAGTCTCAGCAGCTTCACCATCGGGAATAGCAGCTCTTACGATTGCTGCAAGTTCATCATTATGAAGGATAGAAAGCTCGGACTGAATTTCGGAGGGCGCAAATGAGGCTTCATCGGAAACCGGTATCGCCAGTTGCTTAGCTTCGGAAACTTCGGAATCAACAGCCTCCATCTTATTCTCAACAGAAGATTCGGCAGAAGGTCCCACATCATCCTTGGGAGTATCAGTGTCAGTCACATCAACCGCAGGCTCATTGGATTCTTCACCCACTTCTTGGGTAGCCACCTCAGTTTCAGTCACAACGACACCTTCGACAACTTCAGCTGGAATTTCAGTTTCCGGAACTTCAGAAACTTCAATATTTGCTGGCACCTCTTCCTTAGAAAGGGACTTGGCTTCCTGCTCTGCATCTTCTTCACTATGATCCGCTTCACTTATAACGGGAGCCTCGCTTTCGGTCGTGATCACAACCTTTGTCTCAGCATCAGTAACATTAGCCGTGGCAGAATCAAGAGGGATGGCTTCGGCTTCAGCTTCTTTGGAAGCCTCGATAACAGTGTCAGGGTCGGGGTTAGCGGCGGCATCTTCCGATTGCTCGACTTCGACCTCTTTAGCAGAGGCTTCAACGGACACTTCTTCGACGGTAAGCTCAGAAGCAACAACGCTGTTTTTAGAGGGCTCTTCGGTAGTTTCGGTGGACACAGCGTCTACAGTGGCATCCTTGGGAGCAGAGGAAGGCTCGGAAGCAGAGAGAGACTCGGGGGTATTTTCTGAATCTTCTTCAGCGATATCAGCTTCTACTGGCACTTCGATTGGCTGAGTCTTTTCGGTAACGTTTTCCGTGGGCGCTGCTGGCTCTTGGGCTGGTTCTTCAACGCTCGCAGGTTCAGAGGTTTCAACAACCTCCGAAAGTTCACTGTCAGCAGTCTTGGAAATATCATCAGCCTTTTCGATGTTCTCAGTAGCATCGGTCTCAACTTCAACGACATCCTTCTCCGTTTCAACTGCTATTGTCTCGGTAGGAGCTGCAGCTGCAGTATCTAAAGAGTCTTTAGTGACTTCAGAAACTTTGACAACAGCAGATTTCTCGGTTGATTCAGGAGCATTATCACCCTCCGACTTGGCCTCCGCAACCTCAGCGGCTTCAGCACTCTCAACTTCGACAACGCTCTCTTGTGTCTTGGTGGGCTCCACCTCCACAGGAACATCAGCCTGAGTTTCAGCCTGCTCGATAGAGTCAGAAAGAGTTGTCTCTTGCAAGGCAGCCACAGTGTCAGGATCATTGGCATTTTCATTTTCTTCCTGGACCTTGGGCTCGCTTGCAGAAGTTTCTACTTCGACGAGAGCATCATCTGAAGGGAGTTCGACAGGAGTAGTTTCAGGGGCAGGTGCAGCCTCGGAGATAGAATCGGTGACGTCAGCAGCGGACTCGACAACAGTCTCGGCAACCGGTTCAGCAGCAGTTTCGACAGTGGATTCAGCAGCTGGCTCAGTGGCAGGCTCGGCAGCAGGTTCGGCAGCAGGTTCATCGGCGGGCTCGGCAACAGTCTCAACTGCAGTCTCAACCGTAGTCTCAACCGCAGATTTGGAAGCAGTCTCAGCGGTAGTTTCAGCAACCGGTTCAGCGGTAGTTTCGGCAGCAGGCTCGGCAGCAGGCTCGTCAGCAGTCTCAGCGGCAGTCTCAGCAACCGGTTCAGCGGTAGTTTCGGGAGCAGTGTCGACTGCAGTTTCGACAGTGGGTTCAGCAGCTGACTCAGTGGCAGGCTCGGCAGCAGGTTCAGCAGTCGATTCTGATGTGGCTTCGGGAGACGCAGAAGCGGCCTCGGGAGCCACCTCGGTAACAACTTCAGGTTCCAGTTCAGTGGTAGCTTCAGCAGCAGTCTCGGATACAGCTTCAGGAGCTTTATCAGGAGTGGATTCGGGAATGGCATCAGAAGTAGGCTCAGGTGCATGCTCGGGGGCAGCCTCAGTGACTGGCTCCGGAGCAACTTCAACAATTGACTCAGAGGTAGCCTCAGTGGCTGGCTCCCGGGCATCATCTGAAGCAGCAACCTCCGCTTTGGTCTCGCCTTCGGGTTGCTCAGTCACTTTGTTTTCAATAGCAGGCAATTCGTTCTGGGGTTGAGTTTCGGCGACAGCAGTCTCAGGCACAGGCACAGACTCCTCGACAGACTTGTCTTCAAGTGCTAGAGAAGGCACTTGGGGAGTGGACGCTGCTTCTTCAGCAGGAATGGTTTCTTGGGTGACGGCAGCCTCGGCTACATGATCAGTCACGGTGGCATTACCAGAGGCGGCCGAGGCGGCGAGTTCAGGTTGAGATTCAGCCGCTTCCACATTTTCAATGGAACTCGGTTCAGTGACGTCTTTAGTTTCGGGGACGGTGTCGTCGGATGTCGCTGGATCAGAAGTCTCTTGACAGTCCTCTGCCACAGTGGGCTCTGCAGCAGGCTCAGACGGCTCAGTAGATTCTTCCACGACCACGGGCTCTTCAACAGACGCTGCAGGTGGTTCCTCTGGTGCCTTTTCTTCGGCTACAGCAGGGGCTTCGGTGGGGGGGTTAGATTCTTCGGGCTCTTTTTTGAGGTCCGCAACAGCTTCTGTCTCGGCCCCTGCTTCAACTTCGGCATCGACATCGGCATCGGCACCGGCAGAGGCATCGTCGGTAGCCTTGGACTTCTTCTTTTTGGACTTCTTCTTCTTCTTTTTCTTCGATACTGAGACTTCAGAGCCACCATCGGCCAAGGAGAGCATGCTGCTGTCGCCGTCCTCCAGCACGTCGGCGGCCTTTTCAAGATGGTCGTCGTCGACAACCACGGCGGGCTCTTCGGGGCCAGGTTCCGCAAGAGACTCTGTGCTGGTAGTGGGCGAGCTCTTGGACTTTTTCTTCTTCTTTTTCTGCTGAGATTTTGGGGCAGCAGACTCGGAGTTATCTGCCAAGATGGTTAGTTTTGAACTAGCAGCCAATGGCGTGTAAGTCTGAGCGGGCGAGGCAAACTGAGAGGCTGAAAGGGGAAACTGAGGCAGTTGTACCAGGAACCAGTTGTTCGTCCAGCTGGTTGTCTGGGACTTGAGAGACGACGGTCTCCATTTCCGGGGCCGGATCGGCCTCGGAGGTCTTCAAAGGGGGGTCCATGTTTGAGGTTGGAGGGCGGCTGGTGTATGGTGTATGGGCCTTTTCTGGCGTAATGAGATTATGGGGCGATGATGATTAGGTTTCCAGGAGCCAGAGTGGAAAACAGCTTCGCAGAACTGTCAAGAGAGCAGTCTGGACAAAACGAGAATCAAATAGGACAAGGGCTTGCAAGTGAAGCAACAGAAGCACAAAGAGCAGACGATGGGGGAGGGGGTGGGGCTGTATAGTGTACAGAGATGGTGATATGAGGCGAGGTACGAGAGGCTGGAGAAAGGGTATCAAGATTGGTGGGGAGAGGCCCTAGAACTCATGGACGGCGTTTGTACAGCGGGCGGGAAAACAGGCAAAATATGCAATGGCGGGAGAGAAAAGAAGAGCAAAAAAAAGAAAGGGAAATGGGCGGGAGGGCGGGAGGGCGAGGAAGAAGATAAAAAAGAAGACAAAAGAAACGACAAGACAAGCAGAGCCAAAGAAGAGGACGAGAAATTGGGCTGCTAAGGCTGGGCTGGTTGGCGGATCACCAAGCAAGACGGGAGAAAAATGGGGGGGAAAATGGAGGAAAAATAAAATAAAATGAGAGTAAAATAATGATTTAAAGAAAAGGGCCCTTGTCTTGGTGAGAGGGTGAAGATCGAGAGACGCGATGAACGAGGAGGGGGGGGGGGAAGAGATTTGACAGGAG